>PVJC01002685.1:0-76877 GCA_004026665.1 Murina feae | reverse complement strand
GCATGTACCTGGGTTGTGGGCACATCCCCAGAAGGGGGTGTGCAAGAGGCAGCTAATCGATGTTTCTCTCCCATCTTCTCTCCCATCGATGTTTCTCTCCCTTCCTCTCTGTAAAAAAATCAATAATATATATATTTTTTTAAAATTCTTGCAGCACACCATTGTGCCTGAAAATCACTGGAATAGAGTCCAGAAGTATATCTTTATAAATGTAGTTAACTGATTTTTGCAACGAAGCAAAGAGAATACAATGGAGCTAATAGTTTCTTCAACAAATGATGCTAGAACAACTGGATATCCAAAACACTGGCACAGATCTTATACCCTTTAAAAAAAATTAACTCAAAATGGATTATAGACCGAAATGTAAAATGTAAAGTCATTAACATTATATAGTTTCTGGTGTACAATTCCGTAGTTCATCATCTGTATATTGCATTGTGCTGACCACACAAAGTCTAGTTTCCTCTCATCACCATATATTTGACCCCCTTCACCCTAAGTGTGGCTTTTTCCCCCTTCTGCTATTTTGCTCTATGTCCCATTTCAAAGGACCCACAGCCATTTTGTGTTCTAAGTGCCCTCTGCCCTTTGCCCATCGTACCTGTTCTTTCAGATGTCCTGTGTTCCACAAAATCTTCGCAGTTTTTGAATTTTTCTCTCACATAGAAGAAGCACAGCAAGGGACAATAATAACATTACCTAGCATTAATTCTTTACCATGACCACAACATGAGAAATCCTCATTTAATCCTCTAAACAATCTTATTTCATAGATGAGGAAGCTGGGACGAAAATAGGTATAATCATTTGCTCAGGGTCGTGGATGAAACCAACTTTGGCCCCAGGCAGACTGAGCTATTTCTTTTTTAATGACCATCAAAGTAATATTAACTGGGGAACATTGCAGTTGTTTCCCAAATGATGATGGGGCTGAGGTTTCAACTAGAATTACATTCAGTGTAGGTGTGTACGTAGAGTGTACGTAAGCTCTAGACTTTGAGGGGCATGAATATATAAAATCTGGGAAAGAAAGAAAATTCATCCGTGAGCCTTTGCTGCAGCACTAGAAAACCAGAGGTCAAGAGTGGGGGAAGGGCAGCACTGTCATTGAAAAAAAATATATAACTGCCCATTTCTCTTGGCAGCACCTGGATGATTGCTGGCTCCGTGGCATTAATCACATGTCAGAAATTACCTTCCCCACACCTGACACTCCTACCTTGACAATTTTTGCCTCCTTGCTCATGAGTGATGGGATGATGGTTAGGCCCTATCCATCATGCATTTTGATCAGACTGTCATCCCTGGGTGACTCACATCTCCTGGCTGGGACTGGCCCCAAAGATGTCAGCCCCAAAGTGATATCTTGTGATGGTTGGGTAGATGGCTTTGGGAGCAGATTGATGGCAGTCAGGGCTTGCTGTATATCAGGACCAGGTTGCCTGCTGTGACACAGGAGCTGCACTCATATAAAACTGCAGCACAAAGAGGCTGCTGGCCTGGGTCTACCTCTTAGCATAAGGACGAGCTTAATTGGATAGGTGCTCAGCTGTGTTTCATCTGGGGTCAAGGATGGGTCAGAGAAGAACAGAATTCTAAACTAGTAAGAAGGCAGAGTGTCTATGTTGTGTGAACAAATGACTCAGAACACCTTGCTGCCAACCTGGGAAGCGAAAGAATTGGAAGTACATGGAAGAGAATGTTTCTAGGGCTCTGAAGACAAACTCCAAAGTAGAAAGATTGGGAGAAATCATGAAATATCTAAGTGAGGCCTCTGCTTTCCAAAGAAATAATAGTTTGTAGTTAGCATTATACTCTCTGGGTAATTTTGTAATTCAAGGTCCGTTAAATCCTTCTTCAATGGGGAAGCCCAGAGGCCTTTTTAAAAAACCTTTTATAGTTTCCCTGATCTTTTATCCATGTTAGATGCTGCTGCTTCCCCTCCTTGGCATGCTCTTCTTTGCATCATCTATGGCTTAATAATCTGGACGCACCAAAAATTCCTTCTCTAGTCCTAAAGCTGTAGTGAGCCATTCTTACTCAATATTGTTCTGCACTTTGGTCTTTATTATATAACTAGAGGCCCGTTGCACGAAGATTCACACAATAGGCCTTCCTTCCCTTGGCTGCCAGCACTGGTTTTCCTCTGGCACCCGGGACCCAGGCCTTTGGTCCGGCCGCAGCAGGCTTGGCTTCTCCACACTTGGGCCTCAGCAGTGAGGCTTGGCTTCTCTGATCTGGTTGCAGTGGAGAAGCCACGCCTCTTCAGTTTCCTGTCTTCAGTCTTCGCTCTGTGCCTGCATACGCAAATTAACCACCATCTTTGTTGGGTTAATTTGCATACTCATCCTGATTGGCTGGTGGGTGTAGCAGAGTGACACCAGTTTGCATGTTTCTCTTTTATTAGTGTAGATTCATGAACTATATTTTCCTGTTATACCTTTCTAGGTATGTTTTATGGAAACAATGGGTTTATAATCCTGGTGTCTGCATGTAGAGCTGTGTTTATATCATCTCCCTACCAGTTGATTAGGAGGCATTTGAGAGTAGGGATTATATATTATTTATTTTGGATTCCCTAGTATTTAGCACTAGTGTATGCTCTGGGAATGTTTACTGACTGATGATATTTATGCCTTTGTCCTCTGATGATGCCTAGCACAGGGCTAGGTACCTAAAAGCTGAGTAAGAGCTATTGACAGGTTCAGGTAGGGACTAATGTCTTATTTAGAACCATCAGCAAGCCTTCTACAGGACACATTCTGTACTTCTTACTCGATACACAGATGCTATTTCTATTCTTGAGGTCACAGAATCCAGCAAATTGAAAACGTTTCTTGGGCCTCACTCAGTAAATTCTTTGCAGTTGAAATGGTATCTGTTTCAAATGTCACTTATAAGAGCCAATAATAATACGAGAGCTGATCGTCTTGACAGCAGAGATATGTGTTAACTTTCCCAATGTGCTATATTTACAGTAATCTTGAGTAAATTTCACTCTTTTTTACTACCTCTACTTCAAACTCTCTCATTTGAAGAGTCATTTCTTTGGAGGATTGCCCAGGTTAACAAGTGACCTCTTTTCCTGGTTTTGCTCCTAATGTTATTCTTAACCTGAATCCTTAATTTCCTCTTCCTTTTCTAATGTTTACCACTAATCTTTTGTTCATTCATTCTGTTCACTCAATCACTCATTCATTCACTCACATATTTCTTCAACATTTATTTATACCACTGATGCCACTGACCCTCCTTGTAAATTTGGTCTTCTCTGTGACTCAGTTTCTTCATTCATAAAGGAGAGATAATAGTCCGGCTGGTGTGGCTAAGTAGTTGAGTGTTAACCTATGAACCAGGAGGTCATGGTTTGATTCCTGGTCAAGACACATGCCCTTAGTTTGGGGTTCTGTCCTCAGTAAGAGGCATGCAGAAGGCAGCTGATCAATGATTATCTTTCATCATTGATGTTTCTATCTCTCCCTCTCTCTTTCTTTCTTTCTGAAATCAAAAATATATTTTTTAAAAAAGATAATAACATTTTCTTCTTATAGGGTTATTGTAAAGATTAAACAGTATGTGTGTTTGTGTGTGTTTATGTATGTAGCACTTAGAATAATGCCTAGGATAGCCTAAGAATCTGTCACTTTTGTCTTCAGACAAAATGGTGCCAAGTGCATTGAGAAGGACATTCTAAGACTTCAGAGCATCATTTTTCTCCTTTGAATTCAAAATATATGCCAAATACATATCCCTATTTCCAAATACTATTGCTATTGCACTGCTCTCTCATGAAGCTTCTCCCACAGCAAAAGGGGGAGAGAAATATGGCGGAGGGCTGACTAAGGTGGAAATCAGCATAAACTGGGTTTTCATGGAACACTTACTCATTTATTCGTCTGCTAAACTGACCATCATCAGATAACTTACAAGTACCTTTGTCTGTGATTGTGATTCCCCACTGGGTTATAAAAAATGAGCAATTTCAGATGCAGAAGGATATAAAGAAATAAAATAAAAACATTTTAAAAATGAGATTTATCTCAGCATTCCTCAAACTGAGTCCTGAAAATTTTTTTTTATTATATAAGGAGAAAAGAATTCTTGGTGAAAACATTTGGAAACCTTAAATTTCGCATACTAGGCCATAGGGTGGCATTCCCCTTATTCCAGGTTTTGAGTCATCGCTCATGGATTACCACTATCACCTCCTGCCTGTACCCTCAGCCTCTCATTTTCCTTCCCTGATCACACTATTCCCCATTTGAAGTCCTTGGCAGCTCCTCATTCCTAGTAGCACAGAATCCAAATTTCTTGTGTGGTTTGCAAAGCTCTTCAGGATCTGGGCCACGAACCATGTTTCCAATCTCCCCTCCAATGTTCTCCAAACTCACCCTGCACCCTGGTCATATCAGAGATTTGTCCTTCCCTGACATCCCTTGCACACCCATCACCTTTGCTCATACAATTTCTTCTGCCTGGAATAACATATTCATGTTCATAGCACAGACTTATTTAATCCTCACAGCAACATGATGGGGCACAGACTCTTATTAGCCCATTAACAGTTGAAAAAGCCGAGGTAAAGCGTTGTTCAATAATTTGGCAGTTGTGACACAGGCCATAACAGAATGGATGTGAACATAGACAATTGAGCTCTGGACCCAGTGCCTTTAAGCCTTAGGCTTCCCTGCTTCTGAGAAGTTAACACACACAGAGAGAGGTTAACTCCTAGGGATCCAGCTAAACTTAAGCTTCTTTCTGAATAAATACATACTCTCTTCTTCCCAGAAGAATGAATAAATTATACTATTATGCTTTCTCCACCAGGAATATACATATGTTACACATTCCCATTATAACTCAGCTTTTTCAACTGCAATGTTCTTTTAGTTGTTTCCTCCATGAGACTGTGGGTCCCTCAGGAACAGAGACACCCTTTACAAATATCCTGACATCCATCTCTGTTCTAATGGCCAGGCACAACACCCGGTTCGTGTGAGGCACTTAAGTCTTTACGGAGAGGAATCTTTATGGAGAGGAATTAACATGAATCTGTTTGAAGGCAGTGGGAGGCTGTGGTGACATCTTGGCTATGATGTCTGTCCAACAGTTTCCAGACACTTGTCTGATATAAATGCAAACCCCTTGTCAAAAATGACAGTGTCTGCTGAGCCATGTGTTGCAAGCAAGAGATTCTGAACTGCGATTGCTGCAGCGGGGCTGAAATGGAACCCGGAGTACTCTGGAGAGAGTCCGCCTTAGTCAAGAGCTCCTTCCCCTGAAATGGCCATGGAAAATCAACTTGGCTTCCTGTCTGTGATTCCTTGGTCACTTCAGACGGTGTAGGTGTTCTTGGCATGCAGTGGCTCCTCCACAGTCCTTTCACGATCAGAATCAACTGCAAGCCCTTAGATCTGGCTCCCATTCAGTGCTTCATGTCCCCTGAAGGGCTCACCCACAGTCCAGAGTGTAGGATTCCCCCACATATTTGCCATCTATTGAACACCTCATGCATGGGGCTCTGGGCTCGGGCCAAGAGTGCAGGAATGGGCAAGACAGAGCCATTGTCTCAAAAAAGTTCAGTCTTCTAAGTGGCAGGCGAAGCAGCCAATATTACGGTGGAGCCGTACGACAGGCTGCTGAAAGAACAGGAAGGAGGCTCTAACCCTGTGGGGATTGAGGGCCTTTCCATCCCCTTTGTAAGGGATTAGCTTTGTAAGGAAGGTGATGCTTGGGCTGGCCTTTTAAGGTAGTAGGAATTAGTCAAAAAAGAGGGAACCTCAACTGCATTGTGAATTCTTGAATGCATCCACTCTGCTCCTTTCTTTGGTCTTCCAGAACAGTCTCCTAAGCACCTGTCCCACTCACTTTCTCTCTTGTCATTCTCTAATTTATTTATCATACAGAAGCTAGAGCTTTTGTTTATAAACATAAATTGAATCATAATCCAACTTTGCTTAAATCCAACCAATAGTTTCTGATTTCACTGAAACGAAACTCCTTGCTATGAGCTATACAGCCCTGTTCAGTCTGACAACTGGCTACCCTTCATCTTTACTTTGTTCTGCACATTCCCTCCCTTCCCCACCACACACACACCAACTATAGCTACATTGGCCTTTATTCAGGTCATTGAACCTGAACCTGAGAAAGACTTTCATACTTAGAACCTGCCCGCGCTGTTTCTTCTCTCTCAGGAATTTTGGCCCCAGGTTCACCTGGCATACTTTAAACATCACCACCTCCTCCCCCAGATCCCCATCCAGTCTCTGTTAACAATGGGGGTTTTGTGTTCCTTCCCAGCACCCAGCACCATCTGTAATTAATTAATTTATGTTTGTTTATTTATTTTTGGCAGAGAGTGAGTGTTTTCTTTGTTAACAACACTAGGCCATAAATTGCAGAAGGCCTTAGCTCGTGTTGCCTTACTCCCTATTTATACAATTGCCCTTGGTATGGTGTGTGGCTATGCCCACCCCCAAATATTTATTGAATGATAAAAGAAAGGCATGGTGGCTTGAGGAAAGAGTCCACTTAGGAGCTACAATAGTTACTTGTGATACACTATGGTGATGAGGAGATGTGTGGGTGTCAGGATATGAGACTGAAGAGGCAGGCAAGGGTCAGGTTGTAAGTATCTTGTATGCCATTTGGAGTGATGAGAATGGCATCCCCAAATGACGGGGAACTGCTGAGAAGGGGTAAAGCAGTGTCTTGACACATAATGAGGTTTTGGTGTTTTGATCAAGGTCATCCATGTAAGAAAGTATGACCTTGGGAACAAAGAATGCTTAGTCTCTACTCTGTGTACACCTGCAGGATTTCAAAAGGAAATGCTATATTCTACCATTGGCCTAAGCACAATAATTATATCCTGTTTCTTGCTAATTGCTAACTATATTATTGCTTTTTTTCTTCCTACCAACTGAGGGACTCCTTCAGGGAAGTAAGCAATGACTGATCTTATTTCTTAAATGGTACAATAATTTAAGAGAAACTATGACCATTGTACACTATTTTCTACCTCCATTCCCACCTGAAACATAAATATGTGATCATTTGTCATTTTCACACTCTGACAAACCCTTTCCATATTTTTGTTTTTATTACCACTGTAAGATGTACAAAATGCACATGATATAGTAAAACAGTAAATATTGTATATTGCTTCCCAAACTGACTCTATTGCAAAAGAATTGAGCAGGATGTCTCCCAGGATATATTTGTACAATTGAGATCAAATGCAATATATTCTGGATTCTCCCTCTGCCTAACCACCAATTATTTGACCAATGGGTAGCTTTTCATGTTTCGCACTGAAAATATCCTTTTGATTAATCTGTACAAGTTCCAGCTTTACTTAGTAAAGGCATCTATCTGCTTTGAATATTTTCTAGAAAAAAAATGTTGAATCTGAATAAAAATATTCTCATTACACAATAGTTATCAAAAAGTAAACTGTAAAAGAGTCATATATTAATGACCTGAACTGAGTCCTATTATATTCTTAAATGTAACTGGTATAGAATAATTGAGCAGTGCTATCTAAAAACAGATTAAACTAAGACCACAAGATAGTTTTTTTTCACCAATTTTATATGTAATTCCTGACAATGAATTATATTTTTCCTTTTAATCTTTCCCCCAATTTTTTAGGAATTCTAATAATAGTTTTATTTTCTATCAAATGTAAACATAATTGAATTCCAAAGTATTAAAAATATTTGATTTTTAGTTTTTATTAGCTATAGTTTTGCACCTTTAATCCCTTTTGCATCACCAACAGAATCTAAGCAATCTCAGAAAATATCTCCAAATACTCAGCTCAACCACCTTTTTCCAACCCGGTCCCTCAAATGGAGAACTTATGCTAATTGTAAGGGGATGATTTCTTTTCTAGTGACCATCTAGATCTGTTCTTTGAGGGCAGCACAGCACACCTTTGCTCTTAATTTTCTTTTCAACTCTTCCAGTTGGATGCTTGTTAAAGAAAACCCTTCTATATGCAAAACTAAAGAAATTCAGAATCAAAATATGGGACTCCATCAGGGCTTATTTACATATATTTTGTTTGAGTCCAGAAGCATGTTAGATTTTACAGGAGATGAAATATGTAAATCTACTAGGTTAAGCCAAGCTTTTGCTTTTAGTGCTATGAAATTCTCAGTGGTTTTCAGACATGTCTGCTACAGTAAATGTTGGATTGCACTGAAGTATTTCCCACAAGGTAGTTCACTATGTTTCCATCAACATTGAGCATACTCTTCACTCTGGAAGAGGCTGAAAGTCTACAGCAGGGTAAGTGGGGGTGGGGGTATGTGATCCAGATTTCACTTTGCACTTTCATTTTTCAAGAGCAAACCTGTTATTGTCAAGTAACTCTGAAATTCCACTTTGAGATGAAACTGAAATTGAGCTCTGAAAACCTCAATTGAAAAGCACCAAATTACAGGCGAATTTATGTTTAAACACCAGACTCACTAGCTTTCTGATAATTTCTTGTGGGTGAGGAGGGGGATGTATGTGCACAGAATCTGGGATGGCCAGCTAGCCCTCTCCCTTTCTACAGTCCTAACCTCATTGATTCCCTAACACCGTGGTATTTCATATCCCATAAACGAAGTGTGTATCTTCTCTTGGCAACTTGTCAGAGGTCCCACAACAATTATTAACATTGAAATTATGTTCTGTACATCTAATAAAAAAGTGACTATTTTGATTATCTAAACAAGATGATGAAATGTTTCATTGAATATTTAGAATGAAATTAGATGGTATATCACAGATTTCACATCAGAGATTGTACCAGATGGCTGTAGGGGGAAAAACAATAAGATGCCCATGGTTTCCTTGAGAGAATGAGTCATTAATTTCTGGTAAAGCATTTTCAGAGGCAGAAGATTTTATATATCTCATATGAAATCTTTTCTTAGGTGGACCCAGATATTTTATTGCCACATAAGTATTTACTATTGATAAATTTTTAGCTCTCATAGAAGATAGAATTTTTCTTTTAAAATGCTTTTAATCTCACTTCAGAGCCAACTGCAAGTGTTAATTAAATAGGCTTTTCTAAGGACGTGTGTTCCAGGCAACAAGGAGAGCAGATAGTAATGGCTACCTAGGTATCTGCTCTGAAAGAGGGCAGAGCTAGACACTTTCCACTGGCCTCTCCATGTCCACTCTGCATCCTCCTCCATCCTTCTCTATGCCCCGTGATGCTGACCCAGGTGGACAGCATCAACAAGCGCCCTTGCCCACTGGCTTCCAGTTGGTTCTACAGTGACAGAGGATTCTACTAGCTGACAGAGGATGGACGGAAGGTGAGGATGAGGGAGGTTCCTCTCAGCTCCCTCCCTGCCAGGTCAAGGTGGTTGGCTTGGTCTCTCTACTAGGAACCCAGGTCCAAGCAGTATTTCTTTTTCTTTGTTAATCCTCACCCAGGAATATTTTTCTATCGATTTTTAGAGAGAGTTGAAGGGAGTGAGTAGAGGCAAAGAAACATGGATGTGAGAGAAACCTGCCGCGGATCAAGCCTGCAACTGCCCTTGACTGGAATGGAATCTGTGAGCCTTCCCTCCTTGGGCTGATGCTCTAGCCACTGATCTAAACTGGCTAGAGCTCCAGGCAGTATTTCTTTCCATACAGTGACCCTCAGAGGGTTTTTAGAACTGCTCCTGTCTCTTGCTTTCTCAAGGTGGTAACTGCACCAATACTATTAGACCCATCTGTACAATGTATTTCCTAAACCCTGTCCATATTTTTAAAAACATTTCCTATATTATGCTCAACTCAGTTGTGAAGTTTGAGTGCACCAGTTCTTTCTTGCTGATAAAAAGATCAAAAGAGTTCATGAAAGAGCAGCACAATTCCCTTCTCAGAAAGGTGGCAGTCGAGGTCTTTCTATATAAATATTATTGGTTTTTAATATATTGACTTTTTTGGTAGAAGTTTTAGGAAACAGTAAAATTCAGAGAAAGGTACAGAAATTTCCCATATACCCCTGCCTTCGTATATGGGCAACCTTCCCATCTTTCACCAGAGTGGTAGTATGCTTTCTATAAAAAGAAACATTCTGGTTGGAATGTTGATAATGGGGAGACTGTGTCTGGGTGGGGCAGGGGCTGAATAGCAAATCTCTCTACTTCCCCCTCAATTTTCTCATGAACCTAAAAGAGCTCTACAAAAAATAGTCTCTAAAACATAAAAAAAAGAGAAAACTGACAATTTATTTTAAATTTCAGAGTTTATAAGAATTTCAAGTATGTCTGTATTTCCAGTATGGAGTAAATACTTCCTGCCTAAATGAGGAAAAGGTATGGAAGAATTGAAAATAAATTCAAAGGGATACCAAAACAATATATACATTCCTGTTTGCCTGCTGGGGAAAGTGTTTAAGAAGCTGGTTTCGGTTGTGTGAAGACAAGAGCGCTCTAAGCAGTCTGCTGCACCATGAGACCTAGGACCCAAGAATATCTGGAGTAAAAGGGAGCTGAGATGTTATTTCTTTAAATGCTCTCTAGTGCTGGACCACTTGCAGTGAATGTTCTGCCAAAGCACAGCTCAGTACATTTCTGGAACCAGGGAGCTGTTACTTCCCAAGGCAGCTCATGCCAACGTGACCTGATCTAATAATTTAGATTAGTCTTCCTTTTGTGGAGCCTCAGTCTGCCTCTCTTCACCTTCCACCCATTGATCCTTGTGTGGCCGTCTTAGAGGGCAGCACAGAGGGAGACTAATCTGTCTGCTGGGACAGAATTTCTAAGCGTGAAGAAGGCAATCATGTTCTCTCTACATTTTTTTTTTTTAATCTCCAACCTAAATCCCTAAGTCCTAGTGATAGAGACACAATTATTGGACACAGATAATATTTCTGTTATCAATGTATATGACATTTTTTAACAATATATACAATATTTTTTTCATCAATGTCCTGAATTGAAAGTTATTTTTGAGAAGTGGCCAGACAAGAATAGAATTGTGCTATGCCCTTCTATATCCCAAAATACTGTCTTTCTAGCAATGCAGCTTCAGAGTACATTGTTTATAAAATAGCCCCACGGGAGTGTTCAATGCCAGGGGTGGGAAGGCATGGTTTTTAATATGATGGATTCGAGTAACTTGGAAGAAGTTTTATAATACACCTTCATATGCAGCACACCCTATCAAGGCAAAGTGCTAAAATGATGGCCAGGGCAGTAGTACATAAGTTGTGAAGTTTGGGGATTTCTATGTGGATTCCCATAAGCAAAACTGATGACTCTCATTGAGCATCCAGGTGCTGTGATCATTTGTCTGTCACCCAGTGCTCGCTCCTCTTTCCCGGCACACAAGCTGGCTCAAAAAGTCACCAGCAAGGTCTTGGGAGTCAGGAGACCTGAATTCTAATGCAGGTCACTGAGCCCCTGAGGATCAATCCATCCTTTGGAATTATCCTTTATAAATTTTGGACTAATAAACCTACCTGAGTTGCTGTGATGATGAAATGAGAAAGGGCCAAGAACTATGCTCTGTGAACTCTAAAGCTCAGTGTAGACAAGCTTGTCACACGCAAGGGGGAGAGCAGCTACAGCCCAGTGGGCTTTCCATGACTACTGGGTCAGGAAAGCTCTTGTTGATTGGTGACATTGTGACCATTTCTGGCCCAGGTCCTGAGAGACATTTGTTTTCCTCTGACTTTCCATGAAACACTAACAACTTGGTAACGGGGTTAAAGTTATTCAATACGATTATGGGATATTTCTCCTACCTCCTAAATGGTCCATTTATATGCAAGAAGGAGCTTGGTCACTGGTGAGAATCTAAGTCAGAAAAGAAGACAAAGTGTTTATACAGCATGGGGCAAAAGTAGGTTGACAGTTGTTCGTAGGGAAAGTAATACAGTAAATAATAACACAAGAATAAATTGTGTTTCGTGTACTCACAACTGTAAACCTACTTCTGTCCCACCCTGTACACCTCTATTCTCTCATTAATGTGTAATCACTTAAAACCATCCCTGGGCTGGGGAAGATGCACCAAGCTAATATCCTGGTTGCTCTAGCAACTGAGTCTATAACTACCCAGAAGGATTTTTCAAATCAGGCCCCTTTGCATGGGGGGAAGAAGTGGGAGTCTTCGCCATACCGCATGCTGAATGCTGCCCCAGTGCAAAGTGCACATGAGTGCGCCGGACACAATGACGAGGCAGGGTTTGCCGGGTGACGCGTGTCTGTGCCAGAGAGCCGTTCCCTGAGCCCTCTCTACTACCGTCCAGACCTGCTTATGCACAGTGAGGACTTCTTTCTTTTGTCATGTGATAGATTCTGAAACTGATATTTTTCTATTTAACTGGGTGGCGAGCTCAATGGAATCAGACTCATCTCAATTGATATTTGACAGTTTTTAAGTAAAGTTGAACCCCATACGCAGTGTTGAAAGCACTCAGAGTGAGGACTGAGTGCTGCTCCTACTTTCAATCCTGGCTCAGAAGATCAAAGATGCTTCTGCGGAGCAGGCACCAAGATAATCCCCACAGTACTTAGGCCAGGTGTAAAGCAGAAAGGTGAGCTTAGGTTCCTTTTCCAGAAAAAAAGTTATATGTGTGGTTCAGCTCCTTCTCACACTATCTCATCTGAGCCTCTGTACACGTTATAAGATGGGCAGCATAGGAATTGTCACCCCCATCTTACAAATGAGTATCCTGAGTTTCAGGAGTATAAGACAGTTGCGTAAGCTCACATCGAGACTAAAATATAACTAGGTATTTAAAAGTTTTGTTGGGATGATTGAATGGCTACATCAATGAATAAAATGAGCATTTGGCAAGAGGCATAGATAAGACTTGAGACCAGGTTTCCCAACTCCATTATATGAGCATTGTTTAAACTTGAGGAATATATGAACCATTTGCAAGAAAGGACTCTCCGTTAGACTCATGTGTATTATAATGTTACAATGGACAGCATAGATCCGGTATTAACTCTCCAACTTTCCTAGTAGGAAATTGGGGAAACCATGTTACATTTTCTTTTGTCATTACGGTTGTTACATAGCCCTTCTGCTGTATTGAATTTAAAGGCAGTCTGAATTCATGTGTTCCCAGACTTTCCATTTTGTGCGTGCAGCCTCAGAACAAGAGGAGGGCTAGGGGTTTATTTCTAAGGGGACATAAGGAAGGGAGAGTTGGACATGGGAGACGGGTGAAAGCAAGCCTGGCTGCGGAACCTGACTTAAGGTAAAGAGGGAGATGACAAAATGAGACAGATGAAGGACAGATCAAAGTGAAGGTGATAGGATCAGATTAAAGGTCCTGATGGGTTCAAGATTCATGGGAATAAATTAGAGGGAGGGACTAGAAAAAGTAGGAGGTCTGCTTGAAATTCACGTTCTGGAGGATGCAATTGTTGAAAATGACAAGTCTAGCATGGACTATGGGAATGATTGGCTGAAGTAGGGTAACAGACAAGATTATTGAAAGGCAGAAGAATTGCCTAGGGGGACACTAAAACTATAAAACTTTCACAGATGGTGTTGGAAAGAGCAGTAGTGGTCCAGATGCTAAACACCCTGAAGAAATGGGGGGGGGGGGTGACTGTGGGTTTGTAGATGTCACTCACAAGGAGAGGTGGCAGGTGCCATAGTCCAAGAGCTTGAACTTGGAAGAGGGTAATGAAGGGAGAATGGTCTGGAACTGGCAACAGGGAGCAAGGAAGACACCTATCCCATCTTCAAGAAGTGCAAGGTTAAACACAGGCACGGCTGAGGGGGCTGCAGGGAAGCAGGATTCTCAGGGAAGAGCTAGGTTTTAGTTAGAGCAGGAAGCAAAGAGTGGGCACTACTCTCAGACCTGGCCACAGAGTTCCTGTTCTTGGCAAAACAGCAGAGGACTCTACTTTTGTCCTTCACTGTCTGCACCCTGACACATGGACAAGGGGTCAACGGGATCACGGACATGCACCCACTCAGAGATTGTGTGCTTCTCTGAGACTGTGCTCGGGGTACCAGGACCCAGAACCTCTTGCTCAAACATTGTTGAGCTCCATCCCTGGGCCTGTGTGTACTCTTCCCCACTCCATCTGCCTCAGGACTGACCAATCTGCAGGTTCCAAGGGAGCACAGAGACTCTCCAGGATGCCGGACACAGCCAAGATGTGAGCAGAAGATGGGTGGATGTAAGTGGGGGCCAGGAGCTTGGGCCTGCTCACCCTAGGACGTTACATGAACTCCAGAAGTCTACATTCAAACGTGGTCTTTCAGGTGGCGATTCAGTTACATTTTTACAATGTACGAAGATAAAACATCATCTATTTATCAGTCTGTAAGCTTGATTTAGAAATTTTCAACACTTGGGCAGTGCTATATGGGCCTCTATTTTTGCTCTTGTCAGGGGTATGTGGCCCTGATGAAAGGTTTAAGAAGATAGAGAATTTGGCTGATGTCAAAGTTCAGGAATCATTTTTTTCTATCTCTCCAAGCAGAATTAATGACACATTCTTTAAGGCTCCAATTAAATGGGGATTATAATCAAACTATGAACATGGCTCTGAGTCTATTGTGTCATAGTTATATACTTGTATCTTTCCAGTCAACCATGAGCTCCAGGAGGAGAGAGACTATACCATCATCTCTGGGGCCCTAGCCCTTGGATACAATGTTTGGCACAATAATGATCACTAAAAAGGGAAAAACGTTCATAATAATATGAATCAGATTAGACGAGACTAGAAGCATTTAGGGGTTCAGCCAAGGTGTGTTTCCGTTTTCCAGAAGATACTGACAAAATAGCTCAAAAACAGAAACTGAAGTCCACAGACACATTTGGTTCTGGCCACCATTCTTTAGATTTTCTGTTTGCATTAGAACTTAATCACTACTTTCAATTTTTATAGCAGATACAATTTTAAAAAGGAAAACTCTGGATGATTTAGACCAAGCCCCAGAACTGTTGCTTTTCTTGAAGTGTCTGATGCATGCTGTGGGCATCCCTACCCTGGTACTTCTGCTGGTAATTGATGTTGCCATTTCAGATTAAGATGAAATTTCGGGTGTCAACTCTGGACTGCTGCAATGGCTGCCATCAGTTAGCTCTCAGTTTCCCAATTTGTGTTCCACTGAGTTGAACAGTAAAAATCCTTGGTAGTTTACCTGAAAGGCTATTGAAGATGACTTATGGGCCACAGCACACAATATTTCTTTTCTGTACTTTATCTAGACAAATAAGTGCTTATAGCTCTGGATTCAGGAAAGACTGTTTATTCTTCAGAACTGACATCCCATTAAAAAGAAAATAAAGTAAGCATCAGGATTAGTCCCCTAAGCTTCCATCAAGTCTTTTGCCATGAATGTTTGTGTACTTTCCCCCTGTCAGCTCCTGACACCGAAAATGCACTTTCCTATAGAAGATAATATCATGCTGCTCTTTTTATCCTCCTACATTTGCCATTCTTCCCATACCTCTCTCACAAAAATCAACCCATAGATCTTAAAAATAATAAAAGAATAAGAAATAAAATCTCTTGTGAAGTAAGAGTGATGGCAGTACCTTTACAAAAGAATTTCCCCACCCCGACTCTCAAGAACTATCCATCCATTGCTTTTAGGAAAAAGGGCCATGCAGCACAGTCAGGCTAAGCACAATGTTAGTGACTTTAGCGGACAAAGGAGAGGAAAGAGTTGAGGGAACAACTTATGGTGAAATTCATTGGACTGAACAGCTTTTCCCTTAATACTTCTTACCAATCAAATCAACCTTTTAGTTATCATTTATGTCAAATAAAGCCAAAGAAAAAGAGATACAAGAACACATTTTGATCAAGTAACTATAAAGCAGCAAGTCTAGATCTTTAGTTGTAGGGAAAAAGAGAACATGGAAAATTGTGTGTTCTGGTAGGTAAGTCACCAGCAAGATCTGGGGGTTAGGAGGCTACTTAAAGGTCTGGATCTCATCTGCAGTGACCTGAAACCTCCCCTCTGGTTTTTCTGAGATACTTTAATGGCAAATGGAAGGTTCTATTATCTGCCAGTGAGAGTTCGTTATGATTTCAACAAGAGAAGTCCTTTGAAAATTTGTATTTTGGGGGAGAAATAGATACTCCCAATATTACTTTCGAGTCCTCACCCTCAGACTCCAAAGTCAAGGAGGCAGTGTTATGTGTCAACTTGATTAGGCTAAGTGATGCCCAGATAGTGAAGCATGGTGTCAACCATACTTGGTGGGAATTGCTGTTTAATATTTTAACCCTGCTGACTTGGCTTCTGTCATTATTCGCTTGCTAAAATAATAGAAAGGTTATTTTGACTTTCTGAATTGCATTCGATTGAATACCCTATTGATTGTAATGTGAATACCCCATTGGTTGTGATCTCACTGGTTTTAGAAAGCACATTCTTCTGTACCTGGGAACCAGGACAGCACAATTATCCTAAATTGCCTCGATGGCTCCAGATAATGTGTTCCTGTCAACTCAGTGGTCCAATGACCCAAAACTATAATTTAACTAACATGCTCAATTCTGCTTCCGTAACTGCTTTGTGCAAACCAGGTTCCTCATTCCAAACTCAAAGATGTAATCCATACCTTTGTGATTTTTGTCTATATAAATCTGGTGTTGCAGCCATCTTATCACTATGAGATTTGGAGTACATGACCCCCTTGTAGTCCTGGATTTGCAATAAATGTGACTCCTTAATTTGAGTTCTTGAGACATCCTTGTATCATTCACGGGGTACATTACAACAATAGCAGGTAAAACATTATTTCTGGGTGTGTTTGTAAGGGTGCATTCAAAAGAGAATAGCATTTAAATCCACAAACTGAGTAAAGCATATGGCCCTCCCCAATGTGGATGGGCACCATCCAACTCACTGAGTATAAGAATAAAACAAAAAGGTGAAGAAAGGGTGAATTTGTCCTCTCTCTGAGCTGGGACATCCACACACCCCTCCCCCTTACTCCTCTCCTATGCCCCAACATCAGTGCTCCTGCTTCTCAGATCTTCAGACAAACTTAGTTGCACCACTGGCTTTCCTGGGTCTCCAGCTGGCAGATGGCAGATTATGGGAGTTCTCAGTCTCCATAATCACATGAGCCAATTCCTATGTAAATCTTAACTAATAAAAGCGTAATATTGAAATTGACCATTTCTTTGGGATGCCCAACAGCCAATCAGAGCGACTGTATGCAAATTAACCCAGCCAACATGGCAGCTGCCACTCACAGAGTAAACAGCAGCTTCCATTGCAGCAGGAGTGAAAGTGAAACTGTCTGCGTGCTGGCTCGCTTATCCTTGCCTGAAAGCAAAACATGTTTGCAACATGTTTGCAACAATGTATAAATCATAGAATCCTCGGGAGCTGAAGGAAACAGCAGGCTGGGCCTGAGCACTAAGTAACATTATTTCATTATAAACACTGCGAGGTGAAGCAGAGAGGAGGCTTCTTATTAGGCCTCACCTTAAAGGAACAGCATCAATTATAGAAGATAAACAAACCCCAGAAACCTGTGTCCAACCAGCCTTGCTGGGACATTGGGTCAATGGGAGCTGTGGGCAGCCTTAAAGCCCCTCACCCAGGCTGGTCAGGCACGCCAGCAGGTGGACATCCCCAGAGGAATCCCAGACTGTGAGAGGGCACAGGCTGGGCTGAGGGACCTCCCAAGTGCACAGAGTGGCTGCAGGGCGGAACAGCGCAGGACCCAGGACTGGTGCGTGGGAAAGAGGCGGCAGGGTTGGCGGCCTGCTTGGCGGATCCCCAGGCCCTTTGAGGGGCACCGGGGAGCGGGAAAGAGGCAGTGGGGGCTGATGGCCTGCTTGGCGGTTCCCCAGGCCCTTTGAGGGGCACTGGGGAGCGGGAAAGAGGCGGTGGGGGCTGGGGGCCTGCTTGGAAGCTGCCTAGGCCCTTGGAGGGGCATCAGGGAGGGGGAAAGAGGCAGCAGGGGGTCAGTGGCCTGCTTGGTGGGCTTCCCAGGCCCCTTGCAGGGCACCGGGGTGTGGGAAAGCAAGGTGGCGGGACAGGGAGCGGGAAAGAGGTGGCGGAGGGTCTCGGCCTGCTTGGCGGCTGCCCAGGCCCTTTGCTGGGCACCAGGGAGTGGAAAAGAGGTGGCAGCCTGCTTGCCGGCTGCCCAGGCCCTTTGAGGGGTATCGGGGAGCAGGAAAGAGGCAGTGGGGGGTCAGTGGCCTGCTTGGTGGGCTTCCTAGGCCCCTTGCAGGACACCAGGAAGCGGGAAAGCAAGGCAGTGGGACAGGGAGCAGGGAAAGAGGCAGTGGGGTGTCAGCGGCCTGCTTGTTGGGCTTCCCAGGCCCCTTGCAGGGCACCGGGGAGCAGGAAAGCAAGGTTGCAGGGGCCGGGGTCCTGCTTGGCGGCTCCCCAGACCCCTTGGCAGCACCAGGGAGTGGGAAAGAAAGGCAGCAGGGGACCGGTGAGTGGGAAAGAGTCAGCGGCCTGCTTGGCAGCTCCCCAGGCCCTTTGGGGGGCACTGGGGAGTGGAAAAGCAAGCTCTTGGGGGCTGGGGACCTGCTTGGCGGCTTCTCAGGTCCCTTCTGGGGATCAGGGAGCAGGAAAAGGCTGGCCTGACCATGTGGCGGGGTTTCCCTGCTTTCTGGTGGCTGGAGGAAGATGGGCAGTAGGCAAGCTTGGGAGGCAGGCAGCACCCAGCCCTGGCCACAGCTCAAAAAAGAGAACAATATGCAGGGAGAGCAAGTGTCTGAGAGATCAACATAGAGGGGGTGCCTGTTCCAAGCCTCCACAGTGTGCCTGGGGGCAGGCCCCCAGCAGGTAGACACACACAGGAGGACTGCTCCAAGCCTCAGATGCAGCTGGGGGCAGGTCTCCAGTGGCCACACACACACACACACACACACACACACAAAAGGCACCTGGCAGACTGGGGCCATCATAGGACATCCACTAAGGGGTTCCAGACTGTGAGAGGGGGCAGGCTGGGCTGAGGGACCCCCACCCTCCCCCCATGCACGAATTTCGTGCACCGGGCCCTTAATATATATATCTGGAGAACACTGAAATTAAGTTTCTTATGATTGGCAGCTGAGAAGCAACTGGTATTGAGACCAACTAGCAATGGGGGTGGGGAGTGCTTACCTAACTACCCCCAGCCCATTCCCCTCTCATCCTTTCTATCATGGAGGAGGCCGGCAGGTAAGCTACAAACACCTTATACACTTAAGGTTGCCTTTTTAACTTCTTTAACCCTAGTCACCACCTGAGTGATCACCTTTCCTTTTACAAGGAGGCACTAGAAAGGCACACTGATGGTTAGAAGCAAATCATCTGAACTTGTTTCCACTGAACAGTATGAGGTAGGATACCCTTTTATTTAGGAAACAGAATACAGACTTTATTATACAAGAGGAGTAAGTCCTAGGAGACTACTGCAAGAGTAGAGACAGGTGTTTCTGAGTGGACTTATTCCAAGTGATTTGTATTCATTAGTTGTTATTCTTATTGCTCATTTGTATTCCCCAATTCTTCTACAGTGAACATGTGTTTCTTTTTTTTAAAAAAAAATACATTTTATTGATTTTTTTACAGAGAGGAAGAGAGAGGGCTAGAGAGTTAGAAACATCGATGAGAGAGAAACATTGATCAGCTGCCTCCTGCACACTCCCTACTGGGGATGTGCCTGCAGCCAAGGTACATGCCCTTGACCGGAATTGAACCTGAGACCTTTCAGTCCACAGGCCTATGCTCTATCCACTGAGCCAAACCGGTTAGGACAAGAACATGTGTTTCTTATGTTATGCTTTTATGAAGGGTAGAGAAATCCAAATGGATATTGCAAAGTATGTCTATCAGGCGTCAATAGTAGTGCCAAACAGAGAGAAATATTTTTCCAATATTACCAAATAAGAAGTCATTCTGACATTTGCTATCATAGAAAACAAAAATCTGAGCTTGAGATCTGGCTCCGTTACTTTTCAATAATTTCACAAAAAAAAATACTGAGCAGCTACTGTGTAGGAGATACTTCACTGAGCCCTGGAGGTATGATGGACATATGTAGTAGGCACAGTGAACTTAGAACGGGTGTGCATCACTCATTTCTCTGAGCTTCAGTTTCCTCACTTGTAATATGGAAATATTTTTTACTTAGTAGGTTATTGTTAAGATTAATTTATTTAACATATGTGAATTCTCTCAGTGCAGACAAACTACTCAAGTAAATGTAAGATCTGGGAATGTTCAAAAGCAAAGATGAGCTATTAGAGTTTGGGGAGACAAATATTAGCTGACTAATAATAGACATCATGTATCAAACCCATGTTTCTATGTTACTTATTATGGGTTTAAGAGAAACGCATTAACTTGTGCAAATATAAGCTGTTGAATTTAGCTCTCACTTTGATTTACCTTTCCCACAGAGCTGTTGGTACGCAGATCCAAGTGATAAAATGCCTCAGTGCTCACTTATTCTTGTCACCTGAGGGGTGAGTCAGGTCCTAGGCATCCAAGCTCTGAAAGGCTCTATCTAGAAGATCAGATAGTTGGATGGAGAGATGAAAGTGTACTTAATGAACCATTCAACCAATGCAGTCTTATAATTTTAACCAGAGCTGTCTTTCAGGTCACTTTCTGGAAACTTTTCACATTAATTTCAAATACATTTTCCTCAGCCCTCTCACAGAGCCATGCTCATGTAAGAAACGAATGAGAGAATGAGGGATATAAAAAAGCAAATCCAGAAAAGGTAGCTATGAAAAAAGGAGGTTTAGCTTTCCCATTTACATGAAACATTTTAATTTCCCCAAATAGCTAATTCCACCCTGAAAAATTCTCTATCATGTTTCCCCTGAAGTTCTCTTTTACAAATATAAATATAAATTATTTTTCTTAAATTGACTTAGGTAAGTAAGTCTCTACCAAAATCTTCCTTCTCTGAATCTCCTTTCCAGACTGAGTTTCTTAGAGCAAAAAAAGGTGTTTCCTAGCTCCCAGGAAGCTCTGCCAGACCCTGCCCTCCCCCCCGTGGGGCCTCAGGTTCAGGAGGAACCTGCCCCCATCTTTACTACCAAGGCCTCCAGCACAGGCTGAGAATCCTCATCCAGGGTTGCAGAGCCTTCAGGACTTGGCCAGACACTGAGGCTAAGGTGTGGGCAGCTCTCAGGCAGTGCCATACAGTAAAGGAAAAATATGGATGTAGCAAGCATGGACTTACTAGAGAATTTAAAAAATCTTAATGTTGCTTGGTACTATAGACTGGATTTTATCGCCCTCAAATTTATATGTTGAGGCTCTAACTCCAATGCGACTATATTTGGAAACGAAGCCTTTAGAAATAATTAAGGTGAAATAAGGTAGTAAGAGTGGGTCTTAGTCTAACAAGACTGGTGGTCTTAGAAGAGGAAGTAAACACTTACTATAAGACCTGCTCTCTGAGCAAAATCTTCAGTATACAATTCAGTATTATCCTTTGCAGGCACTGCCCTTATAGTAGGCTCCTAGGACTTCCTCATCTTGCATAACTGAAGCTTTGTACACTGACAAATACCTCCCCATTTCTCCCGCCCCCTACACTTGGCAACAATGATTCTACTCTCCAGTTCTAGGAGTTTCACTATTTTACTTGTGTTCTTATCAAACACACATAAAATAATAAGTCAATGATAAGTGGATAAAGTAGGAGGAAACTTTTGTAGGTGACGAATGTATTCATGGCATAGATTGTGGTGATGGTTTCATGCAGTCACACTTTCCTCCAAATTCATTGAGCTATAAACATTAAGTATGTATAGGCACAGCATTTTTGTATGTAATTTATACCACAATAAAGTAGTTAAAAAACAGATGGAGGGAAAGAGCAATAGGGGGATATATATATAAAATCTCCATGCACTCGCACCAAGGAGAGGCCATGTGAGGACATGGCAAGAAGGCAGCTGTCTGCAAGACAGGCACAGAATCTGACCATGCTGCCCCTCTGACCTCAGGCTTCCAGCCTGTAGAGCTGTGAGAAATAATACTGTTGTGTAAACCCCCCATTTTTTTAAATCAATTTTGTTGTAGTAGCCAAAGCTGATTCAGACACCTGATCTCTGCAGTCTTGCAATTGCTGACTCCTTACCAGTCCCCCTTGCCAAACACACCATCTTGAAATTCTCCTCTTTCAGCTCTTACAACTGTGTAATGTAATTTTTAAGAGAACTCCAGAAATTTACTAGTAGTGTGACCTTGGGCAATCTGCTTACCCTCCCCATGCCTCAATTTTCCCAACTGTAAAAAGTTAATACTAGTGCCAACCTTACAGGGTTGTAAAGATGAAATTATTTCATGAATGGCAAGAGTCAATGGCAGATAAAGTGGATTGTCATTCCTAGAATGTAAATTCCAGAATGGCAGGAATGTCCTGATGTGTTTCAAGTACCTGGAACTGTGTCTGGCATATAGTCACATTCAATAATATTTCTGGAATGACTGATTAAATGGTACTCCCACCTGAACTACACTCATGTCAGCACATATTTATTGCATTTGATAGGCCATATAGAAGATTCCTCAGCTCTCCTCCACATACCTCATCTCTCACCAAGGTGAATGTGCAACCCTTTCCTATAAATAGTCACAAACATCCCGAAGGTTCTTCAAAAGACAAGAAGGGAGAGGTTCTCATGTCTTATCTTCTCAAACCTTATGAGCCCTCTCTGCTGTTAAACTGAAGCATCCTAAAGCATGGTTTGGGTCCTCCCAAATTTCCCCAGGGAGGCCTACCTTACCAGGAGAGAACAGAAGGATCTAGGCAGGATTTTCATTCATTAGAATTCCCTGCTTCAATGTGGGGAGGATTTTTCCAATACCACTTGCAATGGGAGACCTGGATGATGTAAGGGCAGAGCTGACTCAGTGCGTTAGAGGCAATGCTCACAGATGAAGGGGATGCTCCTGATGACACCTTCCTTCCTTTCTCCACTCTCCACAAGCTCATGACTGCCTCCCCTCCCTAGAATATGAGTCGGGTATATTCTGCACAAACACAAGTTGGGGAGTAAGCACAGCTCTGTTTGTTCTGCTTAGGAGATTAGAGGTTCTTCCCTGACACTTGCCCCCAAGGAGAGCAGTGTTGCCATTTGGGTTCTCAGAGCCTTTCTGGCTCTTCACAGTTGTGAATGGACACACTCTGAGAGTGTGATGCCACCTGCCTTTTCCCCATTGTGAATGGATTACAGTACATCCTCCCGGCATCCTAGGACCTGAGGCAGTGGCTACCACAGCACCCCAATCTCCCTCCAGTTTCGCCTATCTTTTGTCTTTTATTTCTGAACTAATTATTGCACTGGCTAGGATGAGTATCCTAATTAAAGCATATACAATTTTTTTCCTGCCAAAAGATTTATACCAGCACTCTAACTCCCAGAGAAGGTGGACACCACATGTAAGTAGGAGTACTGCAATTATGCTTATCTACATTGATTTTATGTATTCCAGCGTTCAAGGCACTTTCACACCCATTACTGTAGATTATACTTATAATAGTCAACCCCATGAAGAAAGCTTGTAGACTATAATTAGCCTTTTGACAAAGGTTCTAGGATGGGTTGGCTAAGTGATTTTGGCTTCTAAGTGACAGAACCAAATCCTCTGTTGAACAAACGGAGGTAACATGCTATTCGGGGGTGCTGAGAAAAGGTAAACACTAGGAGAACTATACAGTGTGTTAGGCAAAAATCAGGATCTGACTTACGTCATAGTAACAGACTGATTCAATAAATGTGTACAGGTTTCTAAATAAAATAATCTCTACCAGTCAGCTTTCTGGTGTCTTTCAGTTTATTGATAGCTTGCCTTTACTTCTGTTCTTGTCACCACTGACACACTACAGGCAGAGAAATCCAACCTCATGCTATTATGTCATAACACATCATATCACATGTCATATCATATCATATATCATTTCTCTTGTTTAAAACCTTCCATTGCTCTTAGATAAAGCTATGCCTTCACAGGATCCTTAGTGAGGGTCTGCGTAATCCTGTCCCTGCATGATCTTACCTCCCATCCACCCTCACTCGCCAATCCAACCACACTTTCAGTTCCTTGGAGTTATTACTGCTCCCTCACATCCAAGCTCAATCAACTTCCCCAGGTAAGTATTTCCTAACTAGGCTAACAACCCTCATAGGTTTTTATGGTCCCATGTCCCTCTCCTTGGAGAGCTTGGTAATTTTATGTTTATTTATGTGATTAGTTAATTAACATCTTTCATCCTCTCCATGGAGAGTTTCAGGTGCCTGGTGCCACTCACTGTTGCTTCCCCATTACCTACCATATAGTTGACACTCAATAACTAATGTTGAATAAATGAATGAACAAATGTGCAAATGGACAATCAAGATGATTCTTCCAACTAATTAATCCTCATTAAAATTTAAACTTCAAAAGAAAGCTAACTCCCTCTTAGTAAGTGTCCCAGAGAGGAAATGGACTGTGCGCAGAGATGGCCTGTTTTGTGTTTTGCTGCAAAATTTCATAAATAAGATTTCAGTCTCGAAGAACTACAGAGGAATTCTTACGTAAATACGTTCCCTTTTTCGTTTTCATTGGACATGATCTCCCCCAGGTCCTTTCCTTCTCCACACCCCTCCCCCTACCCAAATAACAGCATCATCTTTCTTAACTGGCAGTTAAATACTGTGGTGAATTATTCTCTAGTAGGAAGTGCTTAAAGGTCAGAAGCTCCGGTCAAGTGCCTACCTGCGTGCAGGGAAGAGTCACTCCTAACACAGCAGTGGGGACGCCATGGGGGACAGATGTTGAGCCTCTGACGGAATGACCGCTTTCCTCTCCCAACTTCCCCAGCTCTTTGTAAGGGCCCCACCTTGAGCTTATTTACATGGATTAAAGCTTTTGTAGCAGACACACCTGTTCCAGATCATCCCCAGGGTAAACTGTGGAGTTTCCTGACAAAAGGGTTTGTTTTTTCTTTCACATTTAAAGGGATCTTTGGAGTAAAAGAACAGGCTCAGGGCGTCTGACTAAGAAAGAAAAATGAGAAAAAATAACATTTTTTTCAAATCCAGCTAGGACCAAAGGAAAGTACTGAGAGGAGAGATTTTTAAACCAAAAGAGGCAAAGCAAATAAGAGGTAATCATTGAAAACCACGTTGAACAGACTTTACTTACTAAAGCAGAAATAAATGTGTTTTCCTCTTTATCAGAGAGAGCACCGTCACCCAACTGACTAAATTGGCATTTGCACAATGGTCTTTAAGTCACTGACTCCTGCTGGGGGCAGAGGGGCAGGTGGAAAAGAAGTCTGGAAATTGGCTAATTTGGGGCCATTGTTGGTTGATGCCAATATATTTGTGTCAGGAGTCAGAAAAGGATTTAGCTCTTCACTTGATCTGTGGCTGTGCCTGAGGGGCAGCGAAGTTTTGAAGGAAACAAACCAATGGAGGATTTGTGTTTCGCTCCATCAGTTTGGACCTAAGAATCTAAGAAGCCGCTTGTAGCACTGTCTTCCCTTTCAGTGGATTTTTTGCTCTGAATCATCGCAACATGTAAAGCCCTGACACCCTGATATCCTGAGGGGAAAAGCAAGCGAGAAGGTTGTAATTGTGCCAATTCATCTGGCCATGAGACTGAGGGCACAGTGTCCTTTGGGCAGAATAAATTGTTATTTTGGGGCCTTGTGTTGATCATTTTGGCAGTAGTATCCTGGAGGGACAATTCCAGAGTTGCAGAAAGACGTTGGGGTGCCTGGGGCAGGGGGTCAATTAGTTATGAGGCTCTCCTTTCTTCCACACGTACTGATAACAGGGTGACTAGCCATTAAAGTTCCAATTATATTTTTTTATTTGGATATTGTATGAAGGATATGATCTTCTTTGGGGAGAAAATAATATGATTTTATAAGTCCAGAAATACTGTGTAATAAATGTGTATTTTCCCAATTCAAAGGCTAAAGTAATAACTGACCCCTGTTCCGTCAATGAATTAATCATCACCGCTCTTTGACTCTCATGCTAACTGGTGTTAGTTACTTACCCACAAAACATTTTGGGGAGAAATTGCTTTTTATTGTGTCATAATTCATCAAGTTCTTTTGCTGTTTCACAGAACAATCATATGCAAGGTTATTCTTACTGCTCTTCTCAGTACCTCATCACGTACAAAATTGAAGGGGACTAAAAGTTTTGCCACCCGAATTGGGGTGTTGATTTTAAACTGGTTATTGAAAAATAAAAGATGCAAAAGCAATGTTTAACCCTCCTTTTCTGCCGAAGAGATTCAGAGAGAAAGGCCTGCTCCAGGAAGGAAACCTTCAGGTGTACGCCTTCCCTCATGTGAATTTTTAATAAACTGTGATTTATATTCTATAGCCTGATTGTAAAAGCTTATGCTGTTTTTAATTAATTTCACTATTTGTCATACATGTAAATAAAAATAACTACATTTTATATCTTGCAGGATTTAACACCTAGCAAAACGCTGAAATATAAAATAAAAAAAAAAAAGGATAGCCCTTGCTGGCTTTGCTCGTGGATGGAGCATTGGCCCAGGGGCCTGAAGGATCGGTCTTGGGTTTGATTCCTGTCAAGGGCATGTACCTCACTTGCAGGCTCGATCCCCAGCTCCGGTTGGGGTGCAGGCGGGAGGCAACCAATTGAAGTGTCTCTCTCACGTCGATAGTTCTCTCTCTCTTCTCTGTCTCTGCCTCTCTCTTCCACTCTCTCTAAAAATCAAGGAAAATTTTCCTTGGGTGAGAATTAACAAAATAAAACAAGCAAACAAACAAGCATACATATGCCTGGTCTATAGAAGCCCAATGACTTGTGATAGTCAAGTTCTGGTTCTCTTTGCCCCCTAATTACTCTTATTATCTACACTAATAAAAGAGAAATATGCAAATTGGTATCACTCTGCTATACCCACAAGCCATGCCCACCAGCCAATCAGGAGCAAGTATGCAAATTAACCCAAGCAAGATGGCAGCAGCCACGAAGCTGGAGTGAGCAGGAGGCTTGGGTTGCCTCTGGCAATGGAGGAAGCCAAGCTTCCCTCCCACCCTGGCCAGCCCTCGCCTCTGTTCAAGGCTACAAAGTTTCAATTACAGAAGATAAATAAATCCCAGATACCTGCTTCCCTCTGCTCAAAGAGGACCTGAAAGAAAAAACAGAGGGGCTGGAGCTTGGGTCACTGGGGGTCATGGCCAGCCTGCAAACAGCCATCAGCCCCTTACCCAGGCTGACCAGGCACGCCAGCAGGTGGACATCCCCCAAGTGGTCCCAGACTGTGAGAGGGCATAGGCCGGGCTGAGGGACCTCCTGAGTGCACAAATTTTTGTACACCGGGCCCCTAGTATATATATATTTTTTAATATATATTTTATTGATTTTTATAGAGAGGAAGAGGGATAGAGAGTTAGAAACATCGATGAGAGAGAAACATCGATCAGCTGCCTCCTGTACAACCCCCACTGTGGATGTGCCTGCAACCAAGGTACATGACCTTGACCGGAATCAAACCTGGGACCTTTCAGTCCGCAGGCCAACGCTCTATCCACTGAGCCAAACCAGCTAGGGCTCCTCTTATTATATTTGAGAAAAACCTTCACATTATATTTTAAAAAGAAACATCTTTTTATTTTGTTTTGTTTTGTTCTCTTTTTGTAAGGCCATCTGGGCCTTATTTCCAATTACCCTTGCAATGTAACCTGAATTTCCAGCTGTCATCTGCCAACACTATAAAATTAAATATAGTTCCAGATTTATAAAGCAAATTCACAACATAAACACATTCAACTCTAAAAACAAAGAACAAATGTCCTACCAACAAAATCGACCACAGGACATTTTCCTTTTTGGAAAGTGGTATTCTATTGCTTAAGTCCATCAGGCCACTGCAGCCACCCCTTCCTCTCCAGCAAACCCGCCGCAGTTCTGCTGAGCTCTGGCCCTTGTGCGTGGTCCAGACTCGAAGGCCCGAGAGACAGCAGCAGCATGCAGAGCACGGACTATGCAGGATGTCCCGGGCCTTCAGGTTCACTAGGAGGAAGGGGAGGGTGGAAGTTGGAGTGTTGGGGCTGTGCTCCTCTCCTTTTTATGTATAAAGACTGTTGCCTCGAAGCTTACACTTCTCTTCTCTCCCTCCTCCTCTAATTAATAGAACAAAGGATCCACCACCAGAGAAGTAGCCATAGTAGCTCTGCACTGAACGCCTTATGCAAAAGTGAAGTGCCAGGGGTTGAGGAGGGAGGAAAGTAAAGTTCTGCCCCCACAGAACCTGGAGAAACGTACCATTGACAACAAAGAGAAGAATGGAGGTGACCACAGGAAGGTGGGCTATTTCTCTTTGGTGTGTCAGAACATACCTTTCATACATAATCAACTGAAGTGAATAGTATTTGTCTCACATTTTCCATTATATAAGTTTTTCCTTATGTTCATTTAGAAAATGCGTTACCTTCCTGGTTGGCATAACCTGCCGAATGCAATCTCTCATCTGTGTTGATTTTGACCTTTCACCTGAGATATCTTCCTCCTTGTGTGACTCATTCCACGTGTCATTAGAGCACCTCAATAGTTAAATTTTTACATGATGGGGAATGCATCATTGAAGAGCAAACATTTTTGAGATTTTTTTGGATCTGTTTTAAAACTGCAGCTTGAATATTATCAGATTCATATGTTTACACTGGGCTGTGTCCCACGTAACTTGTAAATATTTGATAAATGTTACCTTTTGATTCCTGATAACATTATGAAAGTGTTAAGAAACGTTATGGCAGATAACCTCTTTCTGGGCCCAAGATTCACATTTGCCATGTGGAGTTATTGATTGACCAGCGCAAAATGATTTTGTTTTCAGGGAAACAAAGTCTCTCAGAGGCCACATTCAAATGTCCCCTTCATTTAATTGTACGTTTTCCAAGGACAAAGATAAGATTTTTCCCCCCTTCTGATTCTCCAGCAGGTCAACCTGGGTCTACCAAGACCAAATATTTATGGACATATGTGAGTGTGCAGTTCCCCAATGACAAATGTGTGATAATGTGTCAGAATGAAAGATTTTTGAGACAGTAATGTTGACTGTCTGAGTTGGGCATTTACTTAAGCTGTGTTGCTGGGAAGCAAGTACCTAGCCCTCGATCAAATAAAGCGTTTTTCTAATGAATGAGTTCACATTCTGAAGTGTCACCTCCAAGATCAGAATATCCAGGTACAAAGGCATCAGCCTGTGTGGAAAGATTTGGCGATTTTTATGCAAGCCTGGGGACACTTTATTCCAGGCCCATGCCTCACAGTGAATCAAACTCTGCTGGTTTAGTTTAATGAAAAAGCATCAAATAATGAATTGAAATTTGATGAGAAATGTTTCTGAAGTCTCCGTTTTAAAGTCTGATTCTATTTATATAAAATACAGAGACACAAAAAATGCATTTCATGCTAAGCCTATAAGATACTGGTTATAAGATCTTGGTTACCCTCGGGGCAGTGACTCAGCAAGACATACTGGGAAATTCTGGGGTGCTGGTCAGGTTCTGTTTCTTATCTGCATACATAAGTGTGTCCAGTTTGTAAAATTTCACTGAGCTCTACAGTGATGGTGTGTATATATTTAACAAAAAATCATATTTTCAATTTTCCTATATATTTAATAAAAATTATACACCCTCATATTAAAATCTGCTTACACCTTGGGAGCTTTTAGTTATATCCTTCTTTAAAGAAAGATGTTTTCCTTTTACATTTAAAGGGATATTTTGAGTAAACATACTTGTATTCTCCTTGAAGTTGCCATGTGCACACTTACACACAATTCTTGGAATTTTATTACATTCCACTTAGTATTTGTGTAACCTCACATAAGTGAGAACTTATTCTCACTGCATCACCAAGTTCTGAGCTCCCGGAGGCAGCGGGCATGTCCTGTTTATACCCCCGGAGCCTGGCATATGGTAGGTAATCAATAATTATTGAATCAGATGCAAAAGATCAGGTAGAACAGGATCCCTGATAGTCTCCAACTCTGACCGTCCCCCCCAGTCCCTTCGGTAGCTTTCTACGAGATAGTTCCTAATACTGAGTACAAAAGGCAGTCAAAGCATAACCACTTCTGCTGAGACTAGTTACATGACCTGCAGGGATCCCGCCTCCAATCAGGGGCATTGCACAAGGGCCAGGAAGTAGCCAAGGACAAGAACTGAGTCACTTCACCAGAGTTAGGTAAACAGCGACTAGCACAATGGCCACACTACCCAGGACAAGCTCAAAGTGCAGTGTCATGGCCTGGTGTCTCCTTTCACTGCAATGGACACAAAGGCCCCTCAGAGGTCTGCCTTGCAGGAATGATTACGACGACTATTTACCAAGTGATTTATCACTTCTGTGCTTTGTCTTGTTAAAATCTTACAATAATATTGTGGTATAGGTGATGTTATTCTCATTTTATAGATGAGGAGACCAAAGCTCAGGGAGGTTAGCAATTTACTCTTAGTCACCAAGTAAATGACAGAATTGTAACTCAAACCTAGGTCTGGCTGACTCCCAATGCCATGAACTGATGGATGTGCACCATTTAAAAAGAAAAAAAAGGTAAGAAAACTCAGAATTATTCTGATTAAGCTCAGAAATTAAAAAATAATTAAAAGGTAGGAGTGGCTGTTGGAATTGTGGATGCTGTTTTTTACTTTTCTGGATGATTTTGCAATTAGAAAAGGGAGTTAAAGAGGCATTGTTACTGTTTTCTTTCCAAGGTAATTAGTGTCTCTTGGCTGAGCTGTATGTATCTCATTTTCTCTCTCACATCAACTCTGGGAAGAAGGAGCTATTGTCATCTCTATCTAACAACAGTGTGACTGGGAATCTTTGGAGTTAAGTAACATGCCCAGGGCCACTCAGCCAATGAGTAGCACTTCCAGGGCTGGGAACTAAGTCTCTTCCTGTCCATAGCCTACAACGTCTAATAAGTTCCCTGCTCAATGGGCACTGGCCGCCTGGAGTGCTTGCTGAAATGCACCGCGAAGCCACTGCAGACCCCAGAGGAAAGAAGACCGAGATAGATTGGCCCCGCTGCTTGTTTGCCATCCTGTGCGACAGTGTTCCCTCAACCCACTTTTCCTGTCCTTGGAGCTCAAGCAGCATGGAATTACCACAAGTTCTATTTTGCTTCTCAACCTGTAAGACACAGACATGAAGACTACACTGGCCGAGTTGTCTTTATGTTTGCGTGCTCCAAAGACACTACATCCATTCCATAACCAAGTAGCAGAGATAGAGGCTGGTAATGTTGCTACTTAGGCTTTAATTTCATGTAAGGAGACATGTAAATCACTCAAGTAAACATAGACTAAAATCACTCTTCATATAATACCAGTTCACTTAAAACAAATAGGCATTTGCCCTAACTGGTTTGGCTCTGTGGATAGAGTGTTGGCCTGCAGACTGAAGGGTCCCAGGTTCTATTCCAGTTAAGGGCGTGTACCTTGGTTGCGGGCACATCCCCAGTAAGGGGTGTGCAGGAGGCAGCTGATCGATGTTTCTCTCTCATCAATGTTTCCAACTCTCTATCCCTCTTCCTTCCTCTCTGTAAAAAATCAATAAAATATATATTTAAAACATAAAATAAAATAAAATAAAAAGGCATTAAATGCCTATACTGTTTTGTGAAAATCAAAAGCAGACTAGGGCAATGAAAGTAATATTCTGCTCAGATTCAGAAGATGTTATATTGAGTTCTGATTCTGACACTCTCTAAATTTAATTTTCCTGAGACTCAAGTTTCCTCACCCTTCTAAACCAGGGAAATAATAATATTGGCATGTCTAATGCTAGAGAGGTTATGGTTAGATCATGTGTATGAATTTGCTTTGAAGAGCTGAACAGCAGTAAAGATTTTTTATTTGACTAGAGTCCCAGTGCATGAAAATTCGTGCACTGGTGTGGGGGGTGTCCTTTAGCTCAGCCTGTGCCCTCTCACAGTCTGGGAGTCCTCAGGGGATGTACTACTGATGGCTTAGGCCTGCTCCCGCAGCAGTCTGGCCTCCCTCTGTGGGAGGCAACCAGATGGGCTGATCAGAGCATGGTGCCGGCCCACCCATTATCATTCCCTCCCTCTGCCCACTGGCACCTGCCTTAGCAGGCCTGGTGCCACCTGCTTGCCAGACCTGCCCCCCACTGACTGGTCATTCCACTGTTTGGTCAATTTGCATATTAGGCTTTTATTATATAGGATGGTACAAGGAGAGACTACAGCTAGAATAAGGCAAGTGAGTTGTTAGAGTGCAAAATTCAAGGAGACACCCAGCATGACTCTGAGAGTGTGCCTTTTTAGATTTTGTCTAGTCTCCTCACTTGCTTCATTTTCCTCCTGGGTCTAGGCAGAGAAACAGCAGGCAGGTCTCTCTAAATGGGGTAAAAAATGTGAAGATAAATAATGAGGCTCAGTGGCACAGTGATAAATCCAACAAATAAAACGCTTATAAAGCACAAAGCAATGAGTCTGGACTCAATGAAACAGTGCATCAACCTCAGGTTTTGAAGAAGGAATGTGTATGTGTTTTCATAGCTCGAGCATATAATGCAGCAGTTCAGATGGATTCTGAGACAGATCTATGGAAGGGGTCGGCATTGCTCTGTTTTATAATGGATTTGGGGAGAAAATAAAGTTATGTAGAACACTGTATGTCAACTATTAAAATTATAAATTAATAAATATCATCCTGCACTTAGAAGAATTAATGATGTATGCTTTTTTACCATAATGTGTAGAATACATGTGATGGGGATTGCCAGGTAATTTATGCCACACAAAGAAACACCTGCTATCTGTCATTGGTACAAATGGACTACTAAAAAGGGAAATATCATTGGCATAAGCTGGTCTTTCTAGCACAGTAATTCTTGAAATATACACTTGCTTGGATATAAGTTTGGAGCAAACTCAATCTGGAGCCTACAGAGTGTCAATGAACTTGAGTGTCTAGATATCTAATGGAAGAGGTCTTAATCTGCTCTGTTGAGGGTTGAGAAAGAGCTTATAGGGTCATGGAGGGCCGGGACCTAGGAACTCATTTTCCCCTGTAATGGGAAAGTTTTATCCATTATAACTAAACTTATCAATTAGTAATGGCTGCCAGGGGCACTGTCAAATGAAAGATTCTAGACCTCAGCCAGGATCAGCAGGAAAAGAGCCATAAGTGATTAGCCATGTCTATTACAGTGTTGTTCAGAGGAGTGGTGGTGTACACTAGTATTAGTCCCCTAATCTAGTTCAACCCTTTTATTTTACAATGAATAAAGCTAAGGCTTTAATAGGGGAAGGCTTAAAGCACACAGATAGATGGTCAATGAATTAGTCAAAAATCAAACTGAGGTTTTCCAACCCAATGCAATTCCTTCACAGTCCTCTTCTCAAATAAGTCACAGAACAATTTTATTTGTTTATAGCTGAGTTTATCTGTGCTTTGCATTTCAGTGCATATGGAAAAACTCAGCATCTCAGTGTAATGTTTTCCTTCAAAAGATTTTACTCAAGCTTAAAAACACATCTTTTCTAGGTTACTTGATCAGAAATGCAGCATAATGGGAGCCTTCGCTGAATATGAAACAGATTCCTAGAAAACAAGTGGGCATTGATTTATTTTTATCGATGTGCTTTTACTTACTGACAGGAAGTGTTCTTTGAACACCTCTCTCCCAACCATTCCACTCCAATAAGCCACTGAGTTTGATTTTTTCCAACACATAGTCTGTTCCGCTGTCTGGCGAGCTGAGAGCCTCACCAGTCACAGTGCTAAGTGGGCCACAGGCACGCATGTCTCCCCCAGGAGGAGGGGCATTTTCCTGATGCCAGACTTGCATCATGATCTGAAGATAACTCACCCATTTTGGAAGCGCAAATGGAAAATGAGCAGGGATATGGATATATCAGAATAATCTAGAGTGAAAGAGAGAGAGAGAGAGGGGGGGGGGGTTGAGCTAGAAATAAACATATCCAGTGTAAAAAAAGCAGGATTAAAAAAAAGAAGCTATAAAATGGATGAGAAAACCCATCAGCCTTCCCCCTCCCATTTTATCTACTTACATGCATTGCCTCGGGTCTCCAAATTCTGTCACTGTCTCTGTGAACATCACAGCGCAGAGGTGCATGGCCCTTCGAAGACTGACTTGGGAGGGTACTGGGGGTTTTGTTAGCAGCAGAATAAAAAGGCCTCCTCTGGGCTAGATGAGCCCACTGGTCCTTTAATTCCCCATTTACTGCCTAACCACTGGACAAATGTGGTATTAACAAATTCTAATAAAATCTGAAAAAAATATTTTTTGAATGATGTTCTTGCCCACCAAAAAGAGTCTCCTCAGGGCCTATTTCTGCCTCGGTTTCTTGGGTTTGTTTTCTTTATAATCAAAACAATATCCAAATCACTTCTAATTGAAATAGAAGGGAAAACAAACCTCACTCATAATATCTCCTAATTGAAATAGAATATCACCGTCTTAACACAACCTTAACATTCTCTTTTGTATGTTGGCCTAAGCAGGTATGGCTCCATACCTGTAACTTCTTATTATTTTTTATTTAGACCATAGTATATACTTTTCTCCTATTTCTTCAAGCATTATTTTCTGAAAACCAATGTTTCTAATAACTGCAACATATGTTCTCAAGTGTATATGCCATAGTTTAGCTTTTTAAATCATCCATCGTTAAATGGATAGGTTATTTCCAACTCTAAAGACTACTTCTAGGGGTGTCTCTGTGCAGACACGTTTACCATATCTGTGAGATTCCCTTAGTCTAGATTTCATAGGTTAGTTTTTCCTCTTATTCTTACTGTCCTCTCTCATTTTCACTCTAAGACAATCAGTTGATTTTGTCTATGTGTTTGCAGATATTATTTAAAATATCTGAAATTTTACCACAATCTCGCCTGATTTTTTCGGGTATGGTCCTGGCCTGAATTTACAGTTTTCGCTTTTAGCTTTCCGTGTTCACGTGTGGGGCCAACTTTCCTATAAAGAGCAGTGACGTTTGGATCTTCTTTGAAGACATTCTAGGGACAACGCTCCTTTGTGCGGGTAGCCACGGCAGGGACTGCACTGAGAGGCCTTCCTGAAATAAAAATGGCACTTTTAGAGCTGTGGATGTGTTTGTCCAAAGAACACTTAATCACTCTGAAGGTTTTTTCCCCCTGTCTGTAGTAAGCAGCATTTTGTAACTGTAGAGTTCGGCTAATGCACACTTCTGCCGGGAAGCTTCCCGGGGTGGGGCACAAAAGATGCTAAGTGGCAGGGGCGATGGGGAGAAAGCCATTAACACTCCAGCAGTGAGGTCAGATTTGATGTTTCCTTTTGTTTGCAGGATCCAAATTAAGAAGCTGCTTCTGTACTTTCCCTGTTGCCTTCCACCAAACACACTCTTGGGTCATCTCACTCTGGTCACATCTTTTGACAATTAGCCACCCATTAACAGGAAGATTGAAAAGGAGCCAGAGTGGTTTACACATAAAGTGCTTACTCTTTTCCAGGAAGAACACACATCACTACAGTTTCATTAATGCTTTGGCTGATTAGGACACAAACTAAAATACTTATACTCTAGAAAGCACCAGGGAAGGGAAGAACATGGGGCGGGAAGGAAGAAAATTAAAGAACAAAAAACACACAATACTTGGACGTTTTTCTTTTTTCTTTTATTCCTTTAGGCAAACACATTCTAAAAAAAATGGGTGGGGGTATTATCTTGCTTCTATATTTTTCTACCTTTAAAGCCAGAATGACCAGCTATTTTACTTGTACTTTCCTGTTATTATCTAGGTGATGGCTGTGACATGTTGATCATATATGGCAGTGAGAAAATTGATTTCCCCGAACAGAAATGCTTCCAATTTTCCCAGGGCCATAATTTTATGTCCACAACAAAATAAAAGGGTCATTTTCCTTAAGATGAGGGGAATTGAAATCTTTGATAAAAGCTATGGTAAATGTTATACTTTTGATTGTGGAAACTGCAGTTTTCACAAACATCTGGCCTGTCTGATTTGGGGGTGTGGACTGGGGGCAGGGGAGAGGGATTTGAAGGCAAAGAATTGTTATTTTTCTTTAAAGAGTTGAATTTGCTTTAAGAACACCCTGGAGGTCCAGGGATTCCCTCTCCGTGTTCATATTCCCATTAAAGAGAAGCCACAGAGTTCCTCTTTGAGCAACCTGCCAACAGGCAAGAGGACTTGAAGAAGCCACATTCACATAGACGGGGACTGCTCAGAGAATGAACACCTGTGAGTCCCATGACTCATAGCAAGCCTGTCCAAAAATGAATTAATAAACTCACTGAGGTTGCTTTGCAAGCCAAAGACTTTGTATCCCCAAGACAACAAAGGGAGAAAGCATAGAGGCCAAGGACAAATTAACTGGGCATAGGGCACAGGCACAGGGGTAAGCAAAACAGAGGCTGTTTTCTGACTGGAGTCCTAATTGCTGCTTTGTTTGATTATCAGGCTTTACCCAATCTGGTGGCAACTGATTTCCAAGTAGCTGATGGAGCAACATCCACCAACAAATATTTAGAATTAGAGACCTTTGCTTCACCCTGAATCTACATGCAGGGTTAAACTGTAAGCTTCCTAGCCAAATAGTTGAGTGTTTTGTTTGACATTTGATTCACCAACAGAAAGTTTTTTTAGGTAATAGCTATAGACACAGGAGAGAAGATTTTTAAAAGCTTTTGGTTTTAAATGGCAATCTTTCTTAAACTAGAAGTAATCTGTTTTTTATGCATTTTCCATGTAGTCTAAAATTTTTTAAAAAATGCAGCTTTTGTAATCAGAAAAAGTGATTTAATATATATAATTGATTTTTTACAGAGAGGAAGGGAGAGGGATAGAGAGGTAGAAATATTGACGAGAGATAAACATTGATCAGCTGCCTTCTGCACACCCCCCCACCGGGGATGTGCCCACAACCAAGGCACATGCCCTTGACCAGAATCAAACTTGGGCCCCTTCAGTCCACAGGCTGATGCTCTATCCACTGAGCCAAACTGGTCAGGGCAGAAAAAGTAATTTTTATTATGTGGTTTTCCATGACTATGAATAATAAATATTTATTGTTTAGGGAGTAAAATTTGGAATATGTTATGTATGAATTTAGAATATGAAGAGTATATTATTCTGAGAAAAAAATAACTTTAAAAGTATAAGAAAAGCACAGCAATCTTTCTCAAAGTATGCGTTGTAAGAAGTATAGTTTTGATGTCTCTTAGTATTTTTTTCTGGATATTCTTCTGACTCTCTAAAAGTTAAATCTGCCCTGGCCGGCTTGGCTCAGTGGATAGAGCATCGGCCTGCGGATTGAGGGGTACCGGGTTCGATTCTAGCCAAGGGCACATGCCTGGGTTGCGGGCTCAATCCCCAGTGGGGGGCATGCAGGAGGCAGCCGATCAGTGATTCTCTCTCATCATTGGTGTTTCTATCTCTCTCTCCTTCTCCCTTCTTCTCTGAAACCAATAAAGAAATATATTAAAAAAATAAAAATAAAAGTGAAATCTGCAGTTCCTGGTATATTATGCACATTGCAATAGCTCTATATGTGTTTTTTATTGTTCCACTGACCTTCTCATTGAATCAGATGGGGTGAGTTCATGTTGATAAAGAACTAAAAAAAATTATATAAGCAAAGAGGTTATATGTCTTGTTTTCAAAGCTACGGGTTAAAGCAACGGTCAATAAACTATGGGCTCTGGGCCAAATGCAGCCCATCACCTGTGTTAGTATGACTCTGCCAGTGAAGAATGGTTTTTGCATTTTTGAGTTGTTGAAAAAATTTTTTAAAGAAAAATATTTTGTGAAATAAAATCCATGTGAAATTCAAATTTAGTGTTTTCCATAAATAAAAATGTAGGCAATATAATCATACTCATTCATTTACACATTGTCAATGGCTGCTTTCACATCACAGTGGCAGAGTTGAAAGTTGCAACAGATCATATGGCCTACAAAGTATTTACTACCTGGCTCTTGTTGGTTTTTGTTTTTGTTTTGTTTTTTAAACCTATTAGATGACTATTACAAAGCACTATGTGTATGAGTTATCACATAAACACACCAATAAATATTGCTTTTATACATATATAAACTTTACCTTTTGATAGAAATAAAACTCATGTGTAGGCATGAAGCCATTAAGAAATCTTATAATTTAGCCTGGCTGGCATGGCTCAGTGGTTGGGCATCCACCTATGAACCAGGAGGCAACGGTTTGATTCCTGGTCAGGGCATATGCCCAGGTTGCGGGCTCAATCCACAGTGTAGGGCGTGCAGGAGGAAGCCAATTAATTGATTCCCTCTCATCATTGATGTTTCTCTCTATCCCTCTCCCTTCTTCTCTGAAATAAAAATAAATAAATAAATAAATAAATAAATAAATAAATAAATAAAATTTTAAAAGAAATCTTACAATTTGGACAAAGCTGAGATCTGTAGATCTTACATCTGTGGTATAAATCACATCTGTGATAAATCATGTTACTCAGGAGTTAGTCTTGAAAAGTGAGTGATACATTTTCAAGGGGATCCTTAAAATAATAGAATTCTTCAAGTATTTAGAAATGTCTGTTCCCAAAAGTCCAAGTGCTCATTCTTAGCCAGCTAACAGCATTTGGGCACCACTATTCAGACGTGGAGCTAATAGGGAAAGAAAACTCACTCCATTTCACGGGAGCTGTGCTCTTTGAATGTCCAGTTATTTTTGGTGCAGTCTGGATTACAACAATCATCAGTGGCTCTGAGGACACTGGCCCAGGCAGGTTGAGTGACAGTCCATAAGTGATGCTCATTTGAATCCATGGCTCCGCCTCTTTAATGTGCAAAGGTCTCTGCATTTAGAATAGTAACAATGAATTAGAGTAACTTGCCTGCCTCATTAACATGTGGTCTGATCTAGGTAAATCAATTTGGAGGATGTCAGTGTATTTAATCTTTCCCAAGGGTGAGTTGTGGCTTTTTTCAATTTGTTGACCTTACAGTCATGCCAGAAGAGTTTCCTCACCTCCTCTCCAGCCTGCCTTGGATACTAAGCGTTTCTGTACTGAACCAGGGATGGGACTAAGATCCTTCACACTTATTCTGGTAAACAGGATGGACTAGTGCATGCTGCAATGCCAGGGAAGATGCAAATATTCTCTTTGCTGGTGTAGAATAACCCTCTTTATACGATTGCACTTCTAAAGGGTCAGCACCTGAGAAACTGCAGAATGTGGTTATGTCTTTAGGACAGAAATATTTGCAACTACACAATAATCTGAGAGGTCAACTAGATTTTTCAGAGTCTCTCCAATGCCCTGGGTTTGGTTCAGTGAGAATGCAATTAGCATGGGTGGCCACATCTCCAAATCAAAACCTTTCAGACTGTCATGCACATCTACTCAGCCTCAGCCCCTACGAGAGGATGAATACATAATGCCTGTAATAACCAGTGGAATGAGGCACTCTGGGATTTCATGTTTCCTGAGCTGACAGTGCCCCACCCACTTGCAAAGTGTTTACAAATCATGTTTTCTTAAATCAATGCTCCGTGATATGTTCATAGGAGTTCCATGGGAGAGAAAAAACCTGCTCTATGGGCAAATAGTTTTGGGAAATTTTAAACTAAATAATATAAACAAATTTCTTTACCATACTTTAAGATGGCTATTCCCATAAAGCACTTCTAAGAAGACAATATTATATGCATTTCCCAAAATTATTTGTCCTGAAATATCTCATTTAATCAACAATCATATTGTATGGTACAAAACTTAGAAAATGCTGAACTAAGGAGAATGGTAAATTCTGTCAAACTTGTCAGTGGAAATGACCTATACCAGTGATTTTTTATTGAATTTATTGAGATGACATTGGTTAATAAAATTATACGGGTTTTAAGTCTACAACTCCATAATACATCTTCTGTATATTGCATCGTGTAATCCCAGTGATTTCCAACCAGTGTGCCATGGTAGACACCTTTGTGTGCCACAACAATTTAAAAAATATGCAATACCTGACTATTTAGTCAGAGGCACTGAACTCTTTTCCCTTATGTTGTCAAATAAAATAAAAAAAATGATAACAGCAAACACAACAACAGCCATCCGGTGTGAATGAATCAAAATTATACCTATTTTTTGGTCAGATCTGCACAAAATATATTTTTTGGTATGCTGCAAAATTTTAGCAATTAGTTTATGTGTGCCATGAGAAGAAAAAGGTTGAAAATCACTAACCTATACAATAGAATCAGAGAATGTTTGCAGTAGTAGAATGGACTAATAATAAATTAATGGTTTTCTAACTCAAAAAGTTCTCAAACCATGAGCAATTCTCAAGCCTGGGAGACATTATAGTTATTGCAAGTTTATGTGCCCATACATCTTACACATGGACGTACTAAAATTTTTCAAAAGCATGTAAATTGCTCCTATGACTAATAATGAAAAATTTCATAGGAGCTTCTTTGTTGTCTATCAACCACAACACCATACCTCTTATGGGAGAATCTTGGAATGTTTTTACAGGGAAAAGTTCTCTTACTTAGAAAGGTTTAGAGCCTCCTTATTCAGTATATAAAGGGATTGACATGAGTCTCATTATTATGTGATTAAAATGGTTCCCTCAGAGTTTCTCAGTAATCTCCATTCTCTTTGTGGTTGGACAAGAAATCTTTGAATTGTGTTTTTAGAAAACCTAGGAGTATAATGGTGTGCAGAACTGGTCACTCTGCAGGCAGATTGGGGTTTTAGCAGACCAAGGAAAAAATTGTGAGTTGGTTCCTAGCTTTTCTGATGATAACTAGGGTTGTTGATGATAATGGATAATCATCTCTGAGTATTTCAGCAACCATGCAGACACCTGTGTCATTTGGATTGCTTGCGCCAGAACAAGACACATAGGAAACCATTGGATAGTTGGAGATCGTTTAAGATAGAATTAATGACAGGTAGACAGATTAGAACACCATAACCATAAGCCAGTATGGGTCAAATACAGGTCATGAAAAGAAGTGTATTTGCTATTGTGAATAGACAGAACAAACCACCTAACAAGCACGCATCAAGACATTTAAGTTAGCCCGAACAGGTTTTGCTCAGAGGATAGAGGGTTGGCCTTTGCATTAGAAGTGTCCCAGATTCGATTCTAGTCAAGGACACGTCTGGGTTGCTGGTTCGAGCTCCAGTAGGGGGCCACGCAAGAGGAAGCCAATCAGTGATTCTCTCTCATCATTGATGTTTCTATCTCTCCCTCTCCTTTCCTCTCTGAAATCAATAAAAATATTTTTTAAAAAGAAAGTGGTTAAAAAAAGAGATTTAAGTTAGATATTAAAAATTTAGCTCCTATTAGGATAGATATTAAGAAGCCTCATATTAATAAAGACAATAAAAGGGACAGAATGTACTTAGAAACACAAATCTATACTTAATCTATTACTTCAGTAAAAATTACCAATTGTCTGTGTCATGCATTGAGACTTCAGGGGTACAAAAGACATGATCCTCTCTCAAGTTTATAAACTGGCTGAAGAGATAACAAAGGAGATATGTGCAGTGGTGTAAGACAAGTGCTAGAATAGATGCAAGTACAGGTTGCTCCATGTACATGAGAAAGAGAGCCTTCTCAATGGTGAGATGAGGAGGAAGAATGGGAAATAAGGAAAGGTTTTTCAGAAAAATCAACAGGCTAGCTAAGATCTGAAGGATGTAGGGTGTCACCAAATAAGTAAAGGTGTTAAGCACCTTTGCAGGTAGCAAAGCTTGGAGGTGACACTGACAAATTAGTTTAGAAAACTGAAAGTAGTTTAGGACAACTATAGGATGAGTGTGCCTAGAGTAGTAGGGGAGAGGAGATGGCATATGGCAGGTACACCAGGTGAAGCTACTGGGTAAGCAGCAGTCAGTCATTAAGGATATGTTAGATGAATTTTATTGCAAAGGCAAGGGGAAACTCTTAAACAAATTTTAAGCAGAGCAGTAACATGATCATAATGTCTTTCAGAAAGATCAACTTGACCATGAAAAGATATTAGTTTAGTAGGTATTATGGGGTCAGTTGGAGAGAGAACAATTAGAGATCAGCAGTAATCCAGAGAAAAAGATGATTTCGTATAGTAATGATGGGGGTTGGAGAGAAAAGAACAGGTTTCAGAGTTAGAGGTAAACTTGACAGGACCTTATAGTGATTGATTAGATGTGGAAAGTAGGAGGCAAAGGTAGAATTAAAGATAGTACTCAGGTATCTGTCTTGGGAACACATGTGGATGGTACTGCCATTTACTGAGTCAGGCATGGGGAGAGAAAGAGCAGGTATTTCCTTTGGGGTGTGGTGTGTTTGGGCTAGATAATACATTCTGGTTATTTTTGTCTTTAATTCTAAATTCAATTGTTTATAGTATATTTGAATGCAGGATTTCAGAGGTGGAGAAATTCTAAGTATAAAAAGGCCCAGAGTGTGATCTTAGCTATTAGTGGCTAGAATGGATGTGAACGTTACTAGAATATAAGAGATTAAGAAATGGATTGGCTAGGATATTCTTTTTTTTTAAATTTTATTGATTTTTTTTTTAACAGAGAGGAAGGGAGAGAGATAGAGAGTTAGAAACACTGATGAGAGAGAAACATCGATCAACTGCCTCCTGCACACCTCCCACTGGGGATGTGCCCACAAACAAGGCACATGGCCTTAACTGGAACCAAACCCAGGACCCTTCAGTCCTCAGGACGACACTCTATCCACCGAGCCAAACCGGTTAGGGTTAGGATAGGTTATTCTTAAGAATTTTCAAATTCTCCAAAATGATAGCAGAGCTTGGTGCAGAGACCCAATTAAGTAATTCAGATTTAAAATCTTCAATAAATGAAGGGAGGTTATCATGAGGATAGAAGGTAAGAGTGACAACAACCCAAGAGTGATATGGCCAAATATCATCGGTAGCCTAGAAGGCCCACAGATTTCCAGACAGGGGAGAAGTAAATATTTGGGAAGCTGCATATTTTGGGGAGTGAAATACTTGGAATGTAAGATAAATAAAAGTGTATTCTTGAGAAAATTTCAAGGGTACTGGTGTCCTCAGGAAAGATCATTTTACCATAAAAGCCAGCAGTTAGTAGACGCATTTGGTGGAGAGCCCAAGAACACAGGGGAGTGTGTGTGCAACATAACAGAAAATCTAGAGAACTTAGTGGAAAGATTTGAAAAGGAGATCAGTGAGAGGTTAGATCATCAGAGAAAGCACAGAACAGTTGTGGGATGAAAGTCTGGGGGAAATTGATGAACATAAGTGTGAGTCTTGGGCAATGATCAGGATCATAGAGTGGCAAACAATGTTTGGTGCAGGGGATTAGTAGGTTCTTATAGCTGACATCACAAATTACCACAAACTTAGGGGCCTAAAACAATACAAATGTATTACCTTATAGTTATAAAGGTCAGAAGTCCAAAAATGGAACTTCAGGGTTAAAATCAGTGTCAGCATGGCTAAGTTTCTTCTGGAAACTCCAGAGGACAATCTGTTTCTCATTTCTCCCAGAATCTAGAGATTTACCCTGCTTTCTTTCTTTTTTTCTTTTTTTAAATATATTTTATTGATTTTTTACAGAGAGGAAGGGAGAGATATATAGAGTTAGAAACAGCAATGAGAGAGAAACATCAATCAGCTGCCTCCTGCACACCTCCTCCTGGGGATGTGCCCACAATCAAGGTACTTCATGCCCTTGACCGGAATCGAACCTGGGACCTTTCAGTCCACAGGCCAACGCTCTATCCACTGAGCCTAACTGGTTGGTTAGGGCTACCCTGCTTTCTTTTTTTTTTTTAATATATTTTATTGATTTTTCACAGAGAGGAAGAGAGAGGGATAGAGAGTTAGAAACATCGATGAGAGAGAAACATCGATCAGCTGCCTCCTGCACACTCTCCATTGGGAATGTGCTCGCAACCAAGGTACATGCCCTTGGCCGGAATCGAACCTGGGACCCTTGAGTCCGCAGGCCGACGCTCTATCCACTGAGCCAAACCAGGTAGGGCTACCCTGCTTTCTTGACTTGTGATCTCTTTACAGCGTTATCAGTTTAATCTCTGCTTCTATCATCACTCTGCCTTCTGCCTTCCTCTTTGTCTTATAAAGACGTCTCCTTGTGCTTATGTTGGATCCATTTAGTTAACTCATCTCAACATATTAATCATATTTGTAAAACACTTTTGCCATGTAACCTAACATAGTCACAACTGGACATCTTGGGGAGGGAGGCATCATTCTGCCTACCCCAGGGCCTAGTAAAGGGATGAATAGAGCAGGAAATTGCAGAAGAGACTTGGGTCTCTTAGCAGAGATTAATCAAGAATTAAGCAAGCATGACCTGAGATGACTGTGATTCCAAGAGTGTTCTGACATAGATCATAGGTGGTAGATGAAAAAATCATGTGGATTTTAGATTCCCATCACAAATTGGAAATAGTAATGGTTTCCAAAACTTGTCAGAAGAAACCCGACCTGAAAGAATGTGTATTCAAAGCTGCTGGCAGCTATTGGAAGGTCTCCTTAAGAAAGTTTGAACATGAGATTCATTCATTGCATTTATTCATTCCTTTAACAAGTATTTATTCAACCTGTTGCTAAATTGTCTCTGTAGAAGGTAAAAATAAGAAAGAGTAGTTAAAAAAAAACTTTAGCTAGTTGAGGAAAGAAATGAATAAAGAATAGAGTTATGCCCAGCCACAGTGGCTCAGTGGCTGAGTGTCAACCACTGAATCAGGAGATCACGGTCCAATTCCAGGTCAGGACTCATACCTAGGTTGGTCCCCAGTAGGAGGTGTGCAGAAGACAGCTGGTCAATGATTCTCATTATTGATGTTTCTGTCCCTCTCTCCTTCTCCCTTCCTCTCTCTGAAGTCAATAAAAACATACTTAAAAATACATTTCTCCACTTTATCACAGTTAGCTTTACTCTCCATGAAATATAGACTTCTGTTCCATACCCCCGCCCTTTAAAAAGAAGTGAGTTGGGCCCTAACTGGTTTGGCTCAGTGGATAGAGCATCGGCCTGCGGACTGAATGGTCCCAGGTTCGATTCTGGTCAAGAACATGTACCTTGGTTGCAGGCACATTCTCAGTAGGGAGTGTGCAGGAGGCAGCTGATCAGTGTTTCTCTCTCATTGATGTTTCTAACTCTCTATCCCTCTCCCTTCCTCTCTGTAAAAAATTCAATTAAAAAATATACTTTTAAAAAAAATGACTTGGAATCTGTTACAGGGACACTGAGCTTATGATAATAGTTTACCATTGAATCATTTCCTATCTCTCACCAGTCATTAATCACATTTATACCTTGAAAATTTCTTGAAAGTACATTCCTTTCTTCTAATTTTGTCTACCACCACATCAATCACATCCACCTAAACTGTACATCTTAATTTTTCTCAGAAATGGAAAAATCAGGACAAAATTATTTGGGGAACAAGTGATGGGTTATACTCGGTGTATACCAATCTTAAGAAAATGGTAAGATAGGGATATGGCACTAAATTGGACAGGCAGGTTTGAAAATACCTTCACAATGATAGTACTGAACTCCAAGACTTGGTAAATACTCTTAGGGTAAAAATTTGGAGAAATAAAAGCTGATGATCAAGAACTGAGGTTCTTACAGAGAAGAAACATCAGAGATGTGGGAGAGAACCAGGAGAAGCAGGGTGCACCATTCATTCGAAAAAATTTTGTCATAAGACTCAAATAAATAATCACCAGTGTAAGGGCTGCACAGAGATGGAAACTATGGGCCAAATGGCATTCCTTGGATTTAACCAGAAGAAATCATTATAATCTTGAAAAAAATTACTATGGCAGATAATTGAGGACCATGGGTAATAGAAAAAACTTTAGGTTCCTTAGGCACAGTGGTGTTATATGCATAGACAAACTATGTTTTAGCCAAATCAGGATGCTGTAACAAAATATGACAGATTACTTAGCCCAGTGGTTCTCAACTTTCCTAATACTGCGACCCTTTAATACAGTTCCTCATGTTGTGGTGACCCCCAACCATAAAATTATTTTCGTTACTACTTCATAACTGTAATGTTGCTACTGTTATGAATCATAATGTAAATATCTGATATGCAGGATATATTTAGGCGACTGCCGTGAAAGGGTCATTTGACCCCCCAAAGGGGTCATGATCCACAGGTTGAGAACCGCTGACCGAAATTTATTTCTCACAGTTCTGAAAGCTGAAAGTCCAAGATTAATGTGCCACCATGTTCAGGTAACAGCCCCCTTCTGAGCCATAGGCTTCTTTTGGTGTCTTCACATGGTGGAAGTGGTGGGGGATCTCTGTGGTGTCTCTTTTATAAGGACACTAATCTCATTCATGAAGACTCCACCATCACTACCTAAGCACTTTCTAAAGACCCTGCCTCCTAATACCTGGGGGGTAAGATTTCAACATGAATTTGGGGGTACCCAAACATTCAGATCATAGCAATCCCAGTTCACCACAGTCCACACTCTTTAGTTATTTAAAAAATAGAGTTATTTGTAAGATATGATTTCATATGACATGGGGTGGCAAGTAGTTAGAAGCCTGGGAGCTTTCTGTTTAAGTAAAAAGCAGTTTAATGGAATGTTCTATCTCTCTTCCCATTAGTCAGAAAGAACACTTGAGGAGGGCTTTTTTTTTAATAATAGAAAAAGAAGAAAAGAAATGGAAGTGTCTGGACCTGTGTCATAGTTTTAGGTTCAGAATGGAAAAGTGGAAGGATATTTGGGCCATAGGTTTCTTGTGAAAACCATCAGCAATGTTAACTCCAACGTATTCTTGAGTCTCTTACTGAGAAAATTAGTTTTAATGTGCTCCTCATCACTGTGGTAGAAAGTTAAATTAGGAAAAGCATCATTAGTGACTGAACTCAGGAGCCTGACCTTGCTCTGATCTACTTGACACTTGGATCGAAGTATCTTGCATAGAACTTGACATCACAGGTTCAGACTTAGCTCAGTACCTGAACTCACTGATGCTTTCCAAAATTCTGGTTTACTAAAGAAGATCAGGAATAAGGAGCTCTCACAGAAACTTTAATCAAAATGCCCCCAATCACTGCCTTTAGCGTCATTGAGAATAGCTGATATGCAGCCTGCAGTGGAGGCCCTGAAGGACTAGCATGAAGCAAATGAGAAGGATCACGTGAAACAAGAAGGCTAATTTCTAGAGACAAGATGTTGAATAAGAACTTGTGGCTCACTGAGTTGAACGGTGCACAGGAGTTCTCAGGAAGATTCTGATACATCAGTAATGATAACCAGGCAAGTGGAAAGTGTGGATTACACAGGCCGGCCTGTTCAAGTTGGATGATATCCTTGAATGGACAGACACTTAGGTGTTACCAGGTTACAGAAAGAGAACAAGCCTGAGTGAATTGGGCATGAAAATGGCCTATTTCATCTTATAAAATATAAACCCACTGTAGAGCACATTCCTTCCTACATCAAGATCCACTGGTCTGTAATAATGTAATCGGGAGCAGGGGTAGTGGGGGAAGGTTTAAGTTTACAGGAGTAAGTATTATTCATATAATAGCTAAATCTTAATTTTAGGATTTAAAATGCTATTTTTGAAAAAAAAGTTCATATATACTTCTTTTACCCACACTTTCCCATTTTCTCCAGTTTCTCAGTGGTACCTGACATGAGAAACTGCACAGCACTGTGGTTTAATACTTTTGCATGGTTCGTAAATCCATCTCTTACTTAATAGCCTTAGAAGTTTGTCACAAACTACCCCAGCTCTCTGTGCCTGAATGTATTCATTTGTAAAATAACACAAATAATAGTGTGTACTTCAAGAGTTATTGTGAAGATTACATGAGATAACAGAGGTAAAATGCTTAGCACAGGACTTGGAATAAATAAATGTTCAATAAGTAATTTTTATTATTAATTTATTAGGGAATAAATAATAGAAAGAAAATTGAAACAAAAAATGAGCCTAAGCTCTAATTCCCAATGAATCTCTTCTAGCCTTTTGACGCATGTATTTTAAATGGGAATAATATCTACACCAACAGGTTTCCCAGGCTTTTTCTGTGAATAACTAGAAGAATGAATATTTATACTTTGCAAAATACATTTAAGTGTAAGGTATAGAAAATAAAGATTTACCAAAATAGCTCTATTTCTACTTCCAAAAATAACATAAGGGGAAGTAAAATATAATAAAAAATATCGTACTTAGTTGAAACCTTATCTAGCTGCCATCATTTACTCAATGGAATGGTTATTACTCTGCCAGAGATTTTCAAATCAGTTACACGAGTCTGTTTTAACTTAGTCTTGGACTTTAAACAAAAGCCTTGAAGTTGCATTTTATTTAATTGCCTATCGATAATATAATAAAGTCCAAGGGATATTTTTACATACCTACTATGTACTATGCATAATCTAGTGGTAAAAGTTAAATATGGAGAGTTAGGAACCTTGAATTGGACGTGTTGTAATAATTTGCCGTGACATTGACCTTATAATGTATGTGTTTCTGTCAAGTCATCTATTAAAAGACTATTATGATACTTTCCACTATGCAAAGGAACTATAAATTGGTTTGAATGTTAAGCTTTACTCAGGAAAAACACTATCTAAGCAAAAGCCTCACCATTGTGTCATTTTTGCATTTGGTGCCATGGTTAATAGATGCAAAGTACAAACCACTGAATTATGCATTCGCCAGTGCAATTCTGCCCCAGAGCAAGGTACTGTTGGAAGCCAGCCCAGTGTAGGGAAGCAGAAAAAGTGCCTGGTTTTGAAAAAACGATGAGAAGAGGATATGATGAGGGATGACAAACAGATCCAGAGCAATACATTCTCAGGCTGTGTCCACTGCTACCTCCCTGTCATTGGTTAGGAGCCAATATTTTTACCAAACTGATTGATTAAGGACGTTAAGACAGGGTCTCACAGGCAATGCACACAGACAAACCACCCCATGAAAAGTTGTTCTGACTGAAGGTAAACAATCCATGTGTGGGATAGAGAGCAAGGTAGGGTTCAGAAGGTTGTTTACAAAAGTCTCTGCTTTATGAATAGAAGTCCCAACACAATAAACAACACTTTATAGTTTATAAAGTCCTCTCACACACAATCACATTTAACTCTTATCACTCCCAAGACTCATGGCTCTTTGTATGTGCCCTCAACCTGAGCCAGCAGAGGAGACAGGCGCCATTCCACTTGTTTTTTTCAGGTTCACTCTGGTTTGGGTCCTTACCAGAACCTCCTATAGCAGCTGCCATTTTCCTCAACAGCCTGGACAGTGTACCTCCGGACTCCAGCTGAGGTCATGGACCTTCGCTCTTGTTATCACACAGGGTCATAGTATTGGGACACAAACTATTCTAGGACTGCATTGGTGGCTCCTTCAATTTATCTACACATATACTTTCTCCTGCCCCTTTTCGTATATGCTGCAAGGCTATATAATCCTACTCGCCAAAGTCTTCAGATTACCTTGCTCAACTGACCTTTCATAGTGTCATAGAATCTGAGACTTGGAAGGTCACTTCGTCAAGTCTTCTGCCTAGAGTAGAATCCCTTCTAATAGCACCATTAACTGTGGCGATCACTGATTTGCAAGGCAGCCAATTTCAGCAAATTGCTGTTCCCTAAATGACCACGATAATACCTTGTATCCCAGCTGTGCTTCTTGCAGTGAGACTTGGAGGCTTCTCCCACTGAGAGTGGAGCCTAGGGTTCCTCCACTTGAATGACAGAGGCTGGTACTGCTCCAACCAACAGAGTGCAGCAGAGTGATGCTCTGGGACTTCAGAGGCCAGCTCACAAAAAGGGCTTCCAGCTGGGCCACTGTTGGGGATGTTTGTTCTGGGAAAGCTGTGAGGAATCCCAAACTTACCACACAGAGCGACCTCAGGGGGAACGCCACCTGGAGAGAAGGTGAGGCCTCCAGCCAATATCCAGCATCGCCTACCAGACATGTGAGTGAACGACACTTCCTATGATCCCAGCCCCAAGCCTTGGCTACCTATCTGATGCCCAGTGGAGCAGAGATAAGCTACCTACTCTGTACTATGTCTCTGTAGTTCAGAGGGCTTCATATCAACAGGACCTGAAACCAAGGAAACATACTGGACAAGCTTCCTTCTCATCAGGAACTGAGTTACATGAGACCTTGGACTTCAAACTGATGCCTCAATGGGATGAGACTTGGGGGCTCGGAGAGAAGGCATGAGTATATTTTGCATGTGGGGGGATTTGAGCTATTGTGGCCAGAAGGTAGATTATACAGATTGTATTTTTCCACATGCAACAATATATTCCATTCCATCTGATTACCTGTGACATCATATAATGTTGAAGCACCTCCCACTGAGAGGTGAGGTCTACTCCTCCCTTGAATCTAGGCAAGGGCTTGGGATTGCTTCAACCAGTAAGAGAAGAATAACCCTGCATTGGGAGCAGAGCCTTGTACTAAGGTAGAGCTCTGCATTGGAAAAGAACCTTGCATTGTGCTAGAATTCTGTATGGGGGATACAGCCTGCTTTAGGAGTAGAATCCTGAATCCAAGCATAGCTCTGAAATGAGGATACTGCTTTATACGAAGATAAAGCTCTATATCCGGAGGCTAAACACAGAGTCCATTCTTCCCTGTACCCCTAGCTGGGAGACCTTGGGCCAGATGTCCAAATGTCAGGATCTTATGGGCCTCATCGGAAAAACTGACATGAAAAATTTATTCACCTAAAAGAAAACACTCTTGAGATTAGGTTATATCCTGCTCTAAACTTTATGATTCAAAATTGCCACTTATTTATTTAAACTAGAGGCCCAGTGCATGGATTTTGCACCAGTGGGGTCCCTTGGCATGGCCTGTGGGGATCAGCTGAAACCAGCAGTCCTATATCCCCCTATAGCAGTGGTTCTCAACCTGAGGGTCGCAACCCCTTTGGTGGTCGAACGACCCTTTCACAGGGGTTACCTAAGACCATCCTGTATATCAGATATTTACATTACGATTCATAATAGTAGCAACATTACAGTTATGAAGTAGCAACGAAAATAATTTTATGGTTGGGTCGCAACATGAGGAACTCTATTTAAAGGGCCAGAAGGTTGAGAACCACTGCTCTAAGGGATGTAGTAGTGCACAAAATGGCAGGTGGCTGGGGAGGATCTAGAGCCCAGGCCAGGCACTGTACCGCTCCCACTCATCCCAGCCCTGCTGCACCTGCCACCACAGCTCAGTAGGCTCACTGCCGGTTCCCTGGGGTCTATGCGCGCCTGTCCTAGGGAGATACTGGCTCACCCATGACCAAGAAGCAGCCGCCTACTCATGCCCAGTCAGTCCCAGTGTCAGTCCAGATCCCCATCCTGGTCCAGATGGGGAAGGGGCACGTAGGGAGAGTGTCCATGGGTGCCCATTGGTCAACTGAGCGGCACTTCCACTGTGGGAGTGCACTGATCACCAGGAGGAGGCTCCTGCATTGAATATCTGCCCCCTAGTGATCAGTACACATCATAGCTATGGGTTGAATGGTCAAACAGTAACTAAGACATACACACACAGACACACACACACACACACTAGGGGCTTGGTGCACAAAAATTTGTGCACTCGGGGGGGTCCCTCAGCCCAGCCTGTGCCCTCTCGGGGGATGTCCATCTGCTGGCATGCCTGGCCAGACTGGGTGAGGGGCTGAGGGCTGTTTTCAGGCTGCCCACAGCTCCCATTGACCCAATGTCCCAGCGAGGCTGGCTGGAATCAGGTTTCTGGAGTTTATTTATCTTCTATAATTGAAACTTTGTTGCCTTGAGCAGAGGCCCTGCTGGCCTAGGCAGGCAGTTTCAACTCCATCGCTGGTGCAATGGAAGCCTCCTATTTGCTCTAGCTCCGTGGCTGCCAGCTGCCATCTTGGCTGGGTAAATTTGCATACAGCTGCTCTAATTGGTTGGTGGGTGTGGCTTGGCTGGTGGGAGTGGCTTATGTGTCTCAGAGTGGTGGTTAATTTGCATATTACTCTTTTATTAGATTAGATAGATACTTATTGTGACATGCCATTCTGATTAAACTTAAGATTTATTTCCAAACTAAAAGCTCCTGCTGAAAATGAGGTAGAAAAAATAGTAGCCATAGGACAAAAAATATCATCACTCACCTTTTTGTGTCTTCTGAATCACCCCCTCACCAACCTCATCCATACTGTGTTCATATGTACTCTCCAAATGAGATTATTACTAAATGATAATAATAAATGTGATTCTTGCAGCACCTACAAAGAAAATGGTGTATGTGTGTATATTTTCCTTTAAAAATAAAGTATTGGCAAAGTACAAGATTTACTCTCCTCTTTGGCAATTAGTTCTTGTGCTACAAAGGAAATACCCTAATTTTCTAGAGTTCTTGCAAATAAATCTTTTGCCAGCAAAAGACCTACATTCTCAAGTCCAAAGCAATATTCTCAATAAACTAATTTTTCACTTGGAAATTTAAAGCGTGGTGTCAGTTTGCCTACAACCCCTACTATGATAGAAAGACAGGAGATTGGCAAAGTGGTTTGTCAACAATGAAACAGAAGGTTACCCCCTCTGAATACAACCTAGTTATCTAAATTCTGAAGCAGAATTACCAAACATTATGGAATTACTGGGCTGTACAGAAAGTGCTCCTTCTGTAGTTTCCAAATGAGGGGTATAGATAAGGATAGGCTTTATCACATATTGAATTTACTCTCCAAACAAAAGAGATTCTGCTTCTTGGGTTGTGTGGCTTGAGATTTACGAAGTGAAAGTGGCGCCCACATTCCAGACAAGGCACTCACAGGTTAACTCCCCATCCCCGTGACCCGAACCTCTCTTCTTCTTCCATTTTTTTTCACACCCTTAACCTTCTCTTCAAAAGACAGATCTTTAAGATTTTTTTTTTTTCTAAATTGATCATTTCGATGTCAGGTCATTTTGGAACCAGTGATTAGTGAATATGATAAATTACCAGTCGTGGGTTTGCTTTTGCAGGTTTGAAGTTTTGATGCATTAGTTATTTCCACCCAGGAAAATTATAACTCTGAACAGTATCAACTTCTCAATCTCCAGATGGAAAACTAGTTTGCTCAGAATATTGCTTTGCGCTAGGAAATGTAGATCTTTTATATTGACAAGATCAAAACTTGTAACATTATTGGCACCTGCTATCTTTTGATATATTTTCAAGTATTTTCTCCTCAGACGGTTTCACTGAGCCCAGAGATGTTTCTTAGAGTTGAAATCAGGTTGATTTTTACCATTTTGTATTTCACATAAATGTCAAGGCATTGGCCAGAGGTTTGTGTCCCTTTGTCTGAGGTATGTGTACGATACAGGCTAATTTCTTGGAGGTTTGCTCCAAAATTGTTAGGTTTGCTTTCTCTTTGTCCTCATCTATTGTCCTCCCTCTGAAAGGGTCTTTGGACAATGGTGTTAATCCTCACATCGAGTGAATGCCTAGATGTTTCTATTTGTAGGTTGCTGTTTACACAAATTTTTCAGTGTTTGTGATGATTGGGGGTCCCTCCCTGGTACGTGAGAATCTGGGGTGGGCTGGTCTACGTGGATTTCTCTCTGGATTCACATTAGAAGCAGCGGGAGGATTTTCAGGGGAGAGAATTTCAGGACAGTGTACAGAATCAGAGCCGGGGGGTCATGACCTTGCCTATTGATCCAGCTTCTCTAATTTCCACAGCTTGCTGAGGCTTGTTCTTCCAGGCTGCTGGTGTACATTAGAGCAGAAATCCATAACATGGCCATGTTCATCCAAGCACAGGAAGAAACTAAATTAAATGTTAAAAAACAATCTGAGGCTAGAGTTGGAGACAATTCATCATGATCCTAGACGCCAGGCAGGTGGGATGGCCAAGGATTCCTCAGCCAATAGACCCCCCAGACCGAATATGGAAAGGCCGCACTGCCTCATTTGTCAGGTACACAGCAGAGAGTCTGAAAAATGCACGGAGGTCAGCTCTTTTGGCTGCAATATATTTTCCCTCAAAAATGAGATATTACACATTTGAAAAGTGTAACTGAAGTAAATTAGCAGAAAGAATTGGGAGAAATAAATGGAATTTTTTATGAAATGCATATTTGGGGCATGTTTGGCAGACCTTCAGAGTCAATGATTGTGGCTTGTGTGCTGGCCTGAGCATCATCAACGCACTGTTCCGGGCTGGCTGGTTAGGTCTCTATTGGAGGAGGGAGAATGTCTCGGCAGAGTCATGACCTTCCTTCCGGGTGACAGAGATTCAGAACAATAGTACCTCTGCCACCTCACAATGAAGTCAGTGTGTTAAGGTAAAGGACGCCAGACACCCTGATGTTCTAAAACATCTGGAGGATGCACTTCATTGTTCACTTATCATCTGGATAGTTCACCTCAAATAGACGGGCTGAAGGCAGCACTGCTCAGGCGTATTGGACAATGCCGAAACTGCCCTTTTCTGCTTCTGCAGTTGATCTCATTTATATTGGACATGGGCTCATGCCATTTATTTGCCATTTACTTATTGATTAATCTAAAATGTTTAACCTGAAGGAGGCATCACAAATGGCAGGTTGTTCAGCTGGGAGCTGCCTCAGATGCTGGGATGCATTCCTCAAAAGCCATTACCCAGGTAAAATCCCATTCTAATGAACAGCACTGCAGCATAGCAGGGCCCTGGGTAGGGACACTGGCCCCTGTAGGGGTGCTGGCAAGAATGCAGCAAGGGGGATTTAAAGTTCGACATAATTGTAATAAATAACAATCACAACATCCTAGTGGAAACATTCAGGCAACCCTGGCACATGCAGCATCCTCTCACATATGAAGAAAAAAGAATGGTTCTGCAGTTGTGTTTTAGACTACAGTTTTGTTTGTATCCTAATATCTCACTGGGCTGCAAGTTTTTTTTTTGTTGTTGTTGTTGTTGTTTTCTTTTGTGCTTTTTTTTTTTTAGGGAAGAAGGACAAGTGTAAAAGGTGAAGTGGAAAGAGGCAGGTGAATCTATTAGCAAACAGAAATGGAACGAGAATGTGGAAGCTAAAAAAGGCAGTAGAGGAAACGGAGGCTCTGGGACAGTAAACACCTTGGCCCCAGCCCCACTGAGGTCAGTGACAAAAAGCACCGTATTCTGCACTGTGGTGGTTCAGAACGCATGCTCTGTCATCAACAGTCAGTGTTTTATCCTCTGTCTCCATCACCTAATTTACCTTTCTGTACTGTGGTTTTCTCATCAGTAAACTGAGGATAATAGTATTCTAATAGTGTCATGAGAATTAAATGTGATAAAATATGTCCTCAGAATAAATGGCTGTCAATCACTGACCAAGCCTTATTTTCCAGCTGAAAAAAAATGAATTACTTTGGAATTAATACAGTCAGTGAGTAAGAAAGAGTTGGGATGTTGGTTTCAACTAAACCAAAAGTGTAGCTACTGGACAAGGGCACTGCCATCTTGAATCCAGTCTCTTTCAGTCACAACTTGTCTGTGAGAGGACCACTCACCGTGCAGCCCGAGTACTCCCTTAGCAGTACAAATTGTCCCAGAGCCTATTCTTTGTAATTCCTGGGCTCAATGGAGCCCTTTTTAAATTAAAAGGCAAACATTTTATATTCTGAAGACCTTAGCTATCAGATGGCACAAGTATAATTTGAATTTTCAAAAGAAAATTTGGTGTTTGGTCAAACTAAACACCACCCCAACCCCCCATAAAAATGTTATCTTATGATCTCCGTGGTGAAATAAGATGTTAGCATTTCTTCAAATACATAAAGTTGATTCCTGTGGTCAAGTTTAACTCATTAAGTTCAGTAAGAATTGGGAAGTAATCTGGTAATGCAATTTGAATCACAAAGTTCTATCAGATCATGTACATGGCACCACAGATGTCATTCTGTTTCATTGAGTTTATTTGATACTATGCTATGTAATTTAGTCTTAGAAAATAGAGCAAGGCAAGTTTTACGAAGGAAGTTTCTCAGTCTTAGTGAAAAGGTGAAGCAGACTCGCACAGTCATTCATGGAATAAAGTCTTGCACCTCAACTCTGTCAGTTAAGCAGAAAACAAAACCCCTCCCACAGAAACGAATTTTCCTGGCCAAAAGTTAACAGAAATGCACAAGGAGCCCACCCTGAGTGGGAATAGGTGTGCTCCCAACCTGGATGTATCGGTAATGTCTTTAATGGGAGAGACTGATTAAAAATTAGTTAAAAATAGGTTAACTCCTTCGTTTCTGTTTCTCCATGATGCATAATTTGGAGATATGCACAAAGAATTTATTAGGCCAGCTATAGGGATTAAGGTATTTAAACTGGAACAGATGGGGCACACTACAACTACCATTCCAAGGATCCTATCTGATTGCCAGGTATGGAGTAGAAAGTGTTACTTTAGAGAAGAAGAAGGCAATGTAAAAATATGAATATATACAATATGGAAAGTGATGCATGTATATCTTCCAGGCTTTTACAAAATGCTTCAGATGCCATTCACAATGACACGTCTATTATTTCCATTACTCATACGATATATTAGTTTCTGTGGGTTTTTTAAAGTAGAGAAATAGTTTCAGTATTTGTATTTAATGCTTTGAAATGTTTTTATTTTGTATGTTTCCATTTTCAGGCTTTTTGTACTTATTCTGCATTCTATTCTATAAAAGTTCTATTTTCTCATATAAAATAGATTTTTGTAAACTTTCTCTTTTTAAATAAATTTAATGTTTCAATATAATTTCAGGCTTTCAAACTTTTTTATTCTAAAATAAATGTAAAATGTAGTTCCTATCAACTTCTAAAACTAATCTAATATGTATTTTGGAATTTAGATTATAAACTCTTTCTCTTCCTCTGAATGGGTAGTGGGTTAGACCTGTTCATTTATATTCAAACAAGAAGAAAATGAACACAAACAAAATAAATGATATATACATATATGTTTGTTTTCATTTGGGGGAGGGGAGCAGACTGTGACAATCAGATTGCATTGACTCAGTTTGCACATGGCCGATTCAGGATAGCTATTAAAATTATGGACTACCCCAGATGCCATCGACAACTCATCTGGATTTGAAAGAACAAGTGTGTCTCTATGAGGAATGAAGTGACTATCGTAGATTCATAGCAATTATGAGGAATTGAAATAGAGATAGCCCCTTTGGCTATGATTATTAATCAAAGGGAGAATTTCACATAAGCTCACTGAGAAAAGGACTGTTTATCCTATCCTTTATCCTTACTGCCCTTTCCCCTTCACACTCAATGCCATTTCCTGTTCATCACAACCAGGAAGACTCATTTTTTAGAATTCAGGAAAAAAAACATCCTTTGGGGCTTACCTGAACATATCTACACGCAATGATTATTACTCCATTGATAATTTCCCAATAAAATAGGGTTTTTTTGATCATCATAAGGGTTGATTGTCATAACGGTGAAGCAATCAATGGATTGATGTTATTTCAGGCACCTTAACAACTGAATTGGATCAACCATGCATGATCCATAGACAGCTCATTGACTGGCTGTTACTGTGGCCGATAAAACCGAGTCAACTGGAAAAGAGCTCTTTCAGTCTGGCCTTGTAGACAAACTTTAAGTCTTTAAGTGGAACCATTCAAAATGATTGGCCCTTTGAAGCAGCAACTGGCCTAGACCTAGAGGGATTATGACCACAACAAGAGGCCCTAGCACAGAAATTCAAGTCAAATAGAGCCCTCACTCTTGCAAATATGCACTTGGAAGCTTACCAGGGCATAACTAACTAAATCCATGGACATTTTAATACCCTTCTGGTGGAATGATATTCAAGAGAGAGAACGATGCAGGGATGAGATATATCAGTGAAGTAGCTATCAAACCAAGTTAGCGGAAGAAATCTTCCTAAATGCCCAGGTGTATGCCTTGTCCTACCGAGGAAGCAACTTGTAAGGCCAACTACAGGGATTGAGCTATTTAAACTGGAACAGATGAGGCACACTACAACTACCATTCCCAGAATGCTACCTGATTGCCCAGGAGGAAGCAGGGGGGTAGAAAGTGTGACTCTAGAGAAGAAGAAGGCAATGCAAATATATGAAGAGACACAATAAGGAAAGTGGTGCAAGTATATATTCCAGACTTTTAAAAAATGCTTCACAATGACACTTCTATTATTTCCATTTTACAGATAAGGAAACTGAGACAGAGATAGAGTGTTTAAGTAACTTACCCAAGGTCAATTAGCTAGTAAGTTGCTATATTTAAGATAGTGTTTATAACAGTAGTGGGGATCTCAGTAAGACAGAGGTATTAGTGATCACCAGGGAGGACTTTCCGAAAGAGACCAGAATCTCCAGATACAAACTCATGAAAACTCAAGCTAGATTCCAATGTCTTTTTAGTAAATTATCATTTTGCTACTTACCTACCACAGTGATATAAAAAGAGAAGCTGGTCCATGCTCTAGTTGTGCATCTGTTCCTGCTTTCCTCAACAAGCCTGAGGGTGAAAATGGTCCTCACAGTCCCCTGACAAAGAGAAAGGAGCTAGAAAAACAATGGGAAAGATAATGAAAAAGAGGCTGTGCTGTTTGAATTCTTAAGTAACCACTTTCCTGCCTATCCTGGACTTGGAATGTCCCTTGAACTGTGAATGTAGGCAGCAAGTATATTAATTTGGGCTCTGCCCCTCATTTCTTATAAGGTTTGTTCTCAGATTCCATTTTAGCCCTAACAAATGAACCCTTTCTTCCCTGGTTAGGGCTAAAATTAGACCAAGCTACTCACCATGCTTCCCTTACATGGGCGATTTCTGCCTTGGTGCTGAAATTCCTGCAAAGATGCCTATGAAATATCCAAACAGAGAGGTCAGTTTGATAGAAAGCAAGTCAGGAATGCAACAGCAAGTTGTCTCTGCATTGTCGGGTGTGCCTCTTCTCTAAACTCCCACCACCACCCACACCACTGTGATCTCTTGACAGTCTACAAGACAGAGTCTCAGGCCAGGCCATCTCAATGAGCTCCTGTAAGCTGCTCTCGCCACAGGGATTTCTTTACCTCTTGGGGACCTAGGCTGACTTTCATCTCAGGGTCCTGCTTTACTTTGCATTGCAATTGGCCACACCAGGGAATTCCCCACACTGCACCTTAGGAAACAAAAATTAGTTGGAGTGTGAAGTGTGCCTACTCAGCAGTCTTCTCACATAGCTCTTATATAAGCCTGCCCCCCTCTTCCTGTACTTCCATACAATTTTGCTCCTCTTGAACTTCTCACCTACATAAAATTTGTACTATAGTTACTTTTTCATGTGTCTCTCTCCTTAAAGAAAAAAAAGAATATCTTACCTATCTTTATAATTTAATGAATACTTCATAATAAAATACATTTATATAGTGCATTTTATATTACATCCATTTTTTAAATTTAACTTAGGGAGACTCCATTGAAAAAGAAACTCTAACTTAAGGGGGAAAAAAGCCTTTTAAAAAGTACCTTTCAAATACTAATTGTCATAGCAAAAGACATTTTCACTTAAAATAGGTAAATATACATTTAAAATTTTATATGCAAAATTGATATATAAAATTAAGAGAATGTCATGGAATCCTGAGGTTTTTCCCATGACGTCCAAGAGACTTTACCCCCAGGGAGAGGAGCACCATCCAGGAGTGACGTCAGCAGGGGGATGGGGTCTGTGGACTCCCAGGGCTGTGTCAGGTGTAATAAACACAATAGGAAGCAGTTGGACTTGGTTCAGTGCTTGCCAGACTCTGGCTCTCTGTGCATCTCCTCCAGTGTTTGCTACACTGTCACAAACTTCTTAGCATTATCATTACAGTGATGTTTTTTTTCTTTCGACTTACTTACTTTTTCTTACTGAAAAATTTTACTTATATTTCAAAAGGAAACGACATATCACAAATTTATTTCACTACCTACAGTTTTCTAATGTTCCTAACAGTGTCCCTTATTCTGGTAAAGTTAGTTCAGGTAACTCACTTTGGAAAACCCTGGCTTATTGCTAATGGGCTTGATCTTTGGAGTCAGACAGTCACACGTTCACTATTTCTCACTGAAATTTGTTAACGGAGTGTTCCTGGAAAGTTATTTAACTGCTGTAGTTTAACGCCTAGCTTTGCTCACCTGTAAAATGCAGGCACTAAAACCTGCTTCAAATGATTGTTTGATGGACAAAGGAAGTGATTTACATAAGGCACTTGCCATGCCACCCAGGACATGGAAGGATTTAAACAGGTGGCCGCTGAATTATTTTTGAATATTTTTCTCTTATTTGAGTGAGACTGGGAAAGGTGGCCTACTCCAGCCGGTGATGGTGATACATGGGGAGAGAGCCCAGCGATTAAGAATCCCTGAGCCCTCATCAGGGTACTTAATGTTCCCCAGAATTTGAGTCTAAATTCTCAAATTTGAGAAAAACCAAAGACAAGCATTTTTATAGGCTAGACATTTTCAAACCTTTAAGGCTAATATACACCAAAAAATTAGTGTGAAGAACTTTATTTCCCAACTAGAGGCTCAGTGCACAGATTCGTGCACATTGAAAGCAAATTAATGAGAAGAAATATTTTAGAGGCAGGGAGGGACCATGAGAGGTTGGTTCCACAGCGTGTCTGGCCCATCTTGCCCAGTCCTGATCAGGGCTGATTAGGGCCAATAGGGCTGGCGAGGGACCGAAGGAAGGCTCTAAGGCATGTCCAGCCTGTCTAGCCCAGTCCCCATTAGCCAGACCCCAGCAACAAACTAACCTACTGGTCAGAGTGTCTGCCCCCTGGTGGTCAGTGCACATAATAGCGACTGGTTGAACGGCTGAACAACCAGTCTCACACTTAGCATAATAGGCTTTTATTATAGGAATAGAGGCCCAGTACATGAATTCATGCACAAGTAGGGTCCCTCTACATGTCCTTTGGAGATTGGACCGAAACTGGCAGTCCAACATCCCCTGAGGGATGCAGTAGTGTGTGAAGTGGCAGGCAGTCAGGGAATAGCTGGAGCCCAGTCCAGGTGCTGTACTGCTCTCGCTCACCCTGGCCCTGCTGTGCCTGTCACAGCTACCGCTCCATTGGCTTGCTGCTGCTCTGCTGCAGTCTCTGTGCACCTGTCCTAGGATGACACTGGTGTGCCCATGACCGAGAAGTGGCCAGGGGCTTGTGCCCAGTCAGTCCTCATGCTGGTCCCGATGATGATGCTGGTCCTGATCTGCATGGCAAAGGGGCATGCAGGGGGAGTGTCTGAGGGAGAGGCTCGTGCTGCCCCCGTAGCTGAGCTTGTCAGCTGTGAGCCTGTTTCTGCTGCCTGTCAATCACCTGAGCAGCGCTCCCTTTGTGGAAGTGCACTGACCACCAGGGGGTAGCTCCTGCATTGAGTGATCAGTCGAATGATGGAATGGTCAAATGTCACTTAGGCTTTTATATATATAGATTAAAAACTGAAACCTCTATGAGACTAGATTGTGAAGAACTCACTTGAGGAAACAGTGCTCTAGACAAGATTCCCCTTGAGCCCAAGGTCTAATTGTTTTTTTCTGTTTGCTTCTCTGATTGTTTTTTTTCAACCCTTCTTTTAATTCACTGATTTAATCCTAAACTTCCCCTAATCTGCTGTGTATTCCTTACAATGTGTTCTTTATTTGTGCTATGTCATTCTTTATATGTGTTTTTATAGTTACTATCTCTTTTCTCATGCTGCTGAGAATCTTTATCATCTACATTCTGAACTCTATATCAGATAAATTTCTTATCTTCATTTCATTTATCTCTTCTTCTAGAGAATTCTCTTGTTCTTTCATTTGGGGGTTGTTTCCTTTGTCTCCCCATTTTGGCTGTCAGTTTGTAACTATGTATTAAGTAAATCTGCTCTGCTTCTCTCAAGTTCTATTCAGTAAGTCTTCACTTAATGATGTTGATAGGTTCTGTGACATTAAGTGAAACAACATATAACAAAACCAATTTTACCATAGACTAATTGATATAAATAAAAGTTAAGTTCCCATATTGTATAAATAAGAGTTTATTAATTGTATAAGTTCCTATGGCATCTCATCAATGTTATAATGAAATGACAATGAACAAACTGATGTTATTTGAGGATCTGTGTTATTATTCATTAAGAACTAAACACAGTGCTTGACACATTTCACAAATATTTGTAGAGGGAATAAACAGAGGAACAAATAAGTGATGCATACATGAATGAAAAAATTTGCATATTTAACAACCTTGTCAAGAGAAGAAATCTTGATAAAATCCATACAAATGGGAAAGGCATTTCTAGACCAAACTGAGAAGATTCTCCAGTCTCCTAATAAAATTAATTCCCAAATCAGAGGCTACTTCTTAGAGATATTCCTGAAGGTGTTACATTCAAACCCAGGTGAGGAGCAAGCATGAAAAACACACCACTGATGAAAAGAGCAGCCAAAATCTCCAGCACAGGCAAGTGAAGGGCTATCAAAATGCTAGTAATAGGCTTAGGTTGGCCTCTTTACCAGGTAGCAAGTATTAAAATAATTCCCTTGTGAAAGCTCTGACATTGCCAAAGATTAAATCTGGCCTTGGTATCTTAGACAAGAGTGGCTGTACTAAATAATGGGACAGATTTCAGGTGCTAACAGAAATCCTTTTTAAAAAAGATAGAAGCAGACAGCAGCCATTTCTAATATTTAGTAAACATTTTTTGTTGAAGTTTAACACTCATATAAGGATGTTTGGTGTATAAATTCCAAGGCTATAGCTTGGTTAGCTTTCACAGTGAACACACTCAGATAACCACCATCAAGATCGAGAAGTTTATCAGCACCCTGGAGGCCGATACCATTTGTTTTTGATAGAATTTGACCAGCTATGAAAATAAATTCATGTTTTGAATTGACTTCAACTGATTTCATCAAACTAGATTAGACATGTAGATGGTAACTTTTTAGGGGTTCATTCAATGATTCTTGCCTAAGACGGTACAGATTCTCTCCAAATGAATAAATGTCATAAAAAGAGGAGTAAATGAGGAATGCTGTCCAGGGTTTAGTTCCTATGGGCCACAAGCAAACCAAATCCCCACCCTCTACATCATTGGTTCTCAGCTATGGTCAGCAGACCACAGGGAAAGAGGGGGAAAACAAACACTGTAGAAAAAATTGCTAAATGGGGTGCAATTTCTTCATCGCCGTTACAGCACACCCCTAACATTTGATTTAGGTAAATACTGAGACTTTCCTGAATCCTCAAACTTAGAATGACATTAACCAACAGGACACTTAACTAGTGGGTTAGTCATTAGCCAAATGCCTCTACCAGATGAGACTTCCAGAATGTCTCAGCATCATTATTATAATTGACCATATGTCAATAATCTTGAGAGTCTCCTGCGAATTGATGAGAATGATTAAAATCTACAAAACTTAAAGGTCATGAATGACAAAGGTAGATTACCTGTTTTAATTCAGATCTAGAGACTATTAAAAGTTTTCTTTTATAACTAGCTGTACCTAGCCATGCGTTGCTGTAGCTCAGTCTGGTTAAATGGAAAAGAAAGAAAAGAGAAAGTGCATGTTTCTAATATGTTTAATTGCACAATGCTTGTAGGTATACAATGCGCCCTCCCAGGCCACCACCCCTGTCCTGCCCTGCTGGTCTGGCCTTGCACACGTGTGCCTCTGCAGCCTGGCACCCCCAGTGCCAGCCTGCACCCCCACTCCCTACCAGTGACCCATGCCCTGCACCTGAAGTGGCCTGACCACTCCTGACTCTTGCCGACAGGGGCCCTCACCAAGCCGCCCAAAAGCCTGAGGAAAAAGGAGCCAAGGAAGCTCCCCGCCCTCGCCATGCTCTTCATGAGCCCTCAGCCGCCAGCATGGGAGGGACTGCAGCAGCCGCCCGCGCCCCGAACCCCAGCCCAGCCCTGGCCCGAGGTCCAGCCCTGCACTGGTTGATATTTCACAACATGATAATTGCATGCCAATTTTCAATTGCAGTACATACGGTGGCATCCCTAGAAAATCGAGTGAAAACTAATATTCTGTTGGATAACTAACCGTTTCATCTGCTTCCACAACAGTGTTGATGGACTTGTACGTGATTGCCTCGCTTTGAATGTTAGACTGAATAATATTAAGTTCATAGACGTCTTTGTTCTTGGTCTCAAGAATAGCTCATTCACTCAGCCAATATGATTCTTATAATTGATTTGAATATTGGGAAATACTTTTTCAACCAATTCTTCCTTTGACGTCACTAAATTGCATGGATTGTAGATCAGAAACATTGAAATGAAATCATAAAATATTTAGTATAGTGTGTGTTGCTTTTATGTCCAACAGATGGTGCTGATTTTTCAAGAAAAAGCATGTTTTTACCTGTTTTTCAAAAAAGCATGTTTTTACCTGTCACAGGTGTGAATCTATAAAATGAAAGTATATAAAAACATGCACATATTCAAATGCAACGTTGTGTCAAAATTTCAAAGTAATCAGTGAAGAACTTTCAGAGATTTGAAATTTTGAACAAATGAACATTTACATTTTTATTTATATAGATTAGCATTTTACCTTGTATTCCCTAGAAATGTTTACCAGTATGTGCAGGTACACTGTTGGGCATGTGAACCCAGGTAGTATGAGAGAAATATGGAGAAGGAAGCAGGGAAGGGGATATTTCAGTTTGAGTTTGAGTTATTGCATCACCACCACATACAGATGGCTTCATTTTAGAGGACCTTCTTAGAAGTTATTTTAGAAGTGACTTCTTAGAATGAAAAGGGGAAGGTGTTTATACATCCACTCCTATCTCCCATTTATCAAAGGTTCACTGATGGGTTTGTACACAGGAAGTCAAATAAATGGGTTCTTGTGGAAACCCACAAGGCAGCAGATCCAGGGCAAGAGACAAGATGTGCAGCATGAGTCTGGCAAGCTGGTGGGAGCCCTCAGAGCACTGTTTCCTGCAGCAGAGGCTGGCAGAAGAGACAGGTGAGGCTGAGAGGACCTGAATTGCTTAAGAGGCTTCAGAACAACCACTCATCCCAAGATCAACTGTCTCTTTCCTGGCTACCTGTTGAAATGCCAACACTCATCTTCATTCCCACTAACTAGAAAAGCATCCTGTGTTCAAGAAACCATTTCAGACAACACCAGAAATGAGGATCAGAGAGGAGTAGTCCAAGATATAAGGAAGAAGTCTACATTTATCTCAAAGCCTTACAACTGGAGATGGGGTTATGCTGTCCTGAACTCCTGTTTAGTCCTCAGGGGGCTTCCGATGATTCTTATTCAGCTGGGACACCTTGCATTTATATCTATCTCTTTTCCTTTTTGTAATAATTTATCACTTTAATATATATATATATATATATATATATATATATATATATATATATTTTACTTCAGAGAGTCAGGGAAAGGCAGAAAGAGATAGAAACATCAGTGATGACAGAGAATCATAGATCACTTGCCTCCTGCACACCAACAACTGGGGATGAAGCCAGCAACTCAGGCATATTCCTTGACTGGGAATCAAACCCTGACCTTCTGGTTCACAGGTCGACGCTCAACCACTGAACCACACCGAGTGGGCTAATTTATCCCATTTTTAATGCTCTCTCTTGTATTGGAAATACTCTTCTCTCTGTGACACTATCCATGGAGTCCAAAAAGTAACAATAATAGCTTTTGACAAGAATGAAGCTGCTGCTTAGAATGTACATAAAGTGGTTTTAACAGTAACTCCTTTGGAATTGCTAAACAAACACATACGTTTTTAAATGTACAAGATTCACCAACCAACCTGTGACTGAATTATGCCTCATAAAAAAAGCAACTAGGACCCAGAGAAACTACTTGCCAGGATTTCTTTGAAATTTGTCTCAGAACAGAAAAGGCCCAGCGGCAAGCCTGCATGAGAGGACACACCCAGCTTAACTGGTAGCATAAAAAATATTGATTACAGTTTACTAACTTTCTTTATTCTCATAACACTCTTCACTTAAAGGAAGTGTGGGTGGTTGTTTTCAATGCCAACATTCTTTGAGATAGCAAAATTGATCCATACCATCTGGATCAGTAAGATTTTATGAACCAGGGACTGCCATAAGTCTTCCATCCCCAACTTTGCTGCCTGCAGGTTCAATCTAACCCATCTACACTAATAAAAGTGATATGCTAATTGGTGTCACTCCGCTACATCCCAAACCATGTCCACCAGCCAATCAGATGACTATATGCAATTTAACCCAACCAAGATGGCGGCCGGCATCCACAGAGCTAGAGCAAACAGGTGGCTTCATTGCCCCGGCCTCTGCTGTGGCCTCTGCTCAAGGCAACAAAGTTTTAATTATAGAAGATAAGTAAACCTCAGATACCTGCTTTCAGCCAGCCTTGCTGGGAGCTTGGGTCCCTAGGGGTTGTGGCCAGCCTGCAAACAGCCATCAGCCCCTCACCCAGGCTGGGCAGGCACCCCAGAAGGGACCCCCCCACACCCTGAAGGGGATGTGGCCACCCTGAAAATGGCCCTCAGGCCCTCAACCAGGCTGGCCAGGCAACCCAGCAGGGACCCCTACCCTGAAGGGGCTGTGTCCAGCCTGCAAACAGCCATCAGCCACTCACCCAGGCTGGCCAGGAACCCCAATGGGACCCCCACCCTAATCCAAGACACCCTTCAGGGCAAACCAGCTGGCCCCCACCCATGCACCAGGCCTCTATCCTATATAATAAAAGGATAATATGCAAACTGACCCTAACAGCAGAACTACTGGCAATGACCAGTCACTATGATGCTCAATGCAGGAGCTGCCCCCTGGTGGTCAGTGCACTCCCACAGGGGGAGCTCTGCTCAGCCACAAGCCAGGCTGGCGGCTACCAGTAAAGTGGTGGTGGTGGGAGCCTCTCCTGCCTCCTCAGCTGTGCTAAAGATGTCCGACTGTGGCTTAGGCCTGCTCCCCGCTGGCAAGTAGACATCCCCCAAGGGCTCCTGGGCTGCCAGAGGGATGTCTGACTGCCAGCTTAGGCCTGATCGCCCAGGGGAGTGGGCCTAAGTCAGCAGGTGGACATCCCCTGAAGATTTCCAGACTGCGAGAAGGCACAGGCCGGGCTGAAGGACCCTCCTCCCCAAGTGCACAAATTTTTGTGCACCAGGCCTCTAGTTATCCTATAAGTACATAGAAATGTGCTCTCCCTCCATCTCCATGTCTCACTGAAGTGTGACCCATCTGCAGCCACATATCTGCCAGGGCTTAGCCATTCATCCCTGGGGCCTATGGATAGATACCTTGACAATGGGTGTGTCTCCAATGTATTTGTTCCTTCTGCTCAGCAACAAGTGTCTCTACCCCTTGAGTTATTTAAACAAGAAACCCCTTGAAGGCATAACCTATGCATCCTTGTCATGTGTCTCACCTCAAGCTCAATTCTTGACTCTTGGTAGATGCTCAATAAATGTCTGTTGAACTAAATGGAACTATCTTGGGTGATCCCAAACCTGGGGACCCCCTACGTGCCCACAGTAATTTATTGTGCTTGTGTCTCTACCCCTTTCCCTAGATGGAGCCTCTGGGTGAAGGAATAAAACAGAGATAGTGGCAAAGAGTGGCACTGAGGCAAAGTTGACCTCCAAGTCTTCTCGTTGGGTATTAGGCTGAAGAGGAAGTCAATTTGCAACTTATTTACAGTAAAATTACAATTTACAATATTCTATTTCTTGGCCTGGGACCTTGCCATCCTGTCTCATTGATGTTTGAAAACTTTTTATCAAAAGATAGTTCAGGTTTCTATATCCAGCAACTCTTGACTCAAAAAAAAAAGAAAAGATAAAGATAAAAATGATTGAGGAGACACAAAGCAAGACCATTAGATAACTTCCAGTCTCTAAGACCTTCCCCCACAGTGTCTCTCTAGATCTAATAAAAATCTCTAGCACTCAAAGGAAAGTCACTAAGAACTTGATGATCTACCTTGACAGAGGGCAACCTCTTTGTTTTCAGCTGCCAGAAGCATGTGGCCTCCAAGCAACTTTCAGAAGCTCTGGGTTCAAGCCTTATTTCCATCATGTCTGAACTATGGGATCTTCAACCATTCAATCTCACTGGTCCTCAGGTACCTTGAGAATAAATGAGAATCTAGCCTGCCTGCCCTTCCTTCTTACATGTCCACAGAACACATTTCATGATCCTTGCATATACCTCTTTTAGAGAACATGCCACACTGCATCATGAGTATTTGATCAGAGGGCTGGATCAGTCTGTCTGATTAGATTCTGAGAAGCAGAGACAAGCGTCCTTAGAAAATACACAAGAGTAAACGTCCATGTGAAGACAGAGACAGAGGTTGGCTTTGCAGTCACAGCTAACACCTGCAACCACCAGAAGCAGAAGAGGCAAGGAAAGATTCCCTAATAAAGCCTCCAGCAGAACAAAGACACCTTGATTTTGACTTCATTAAGACAATTAATTTTCAGAACTGGGAGGGAATAAATTCCTATTGTTTTAAGCCACTAAGCTTGTGGTAATTTGTCATGGCAGCCACAGGAACTGACATAGCCCCACACCTTCTAGAAGTACATGGTCCCACACCTTCTATAAGATTTGTCTCTGATCTGAGTTCCCTCATCAGCCCTAGGAACCCAGGGCCTCCAGAGTCCATGTGTCTTGCCTCCAGCACCTGAGGCCTCCAGAAGCCCATTTTCTTTGTCATGAACACAAGTGATCAAAGTTTCATTTCTTGTGTTTGACCACCAGCCTTGGAGAGACTTAGAAAGTGATGGGGAATTCAGAGAAATGTGATTTGTAATCCAGGGAAGTGATTAGATGGGAAGTCACTGATTATTGGCTTGCTCAGCAGAAGTAAATGAAAAATAATTTCTGGAAATAACACAAAAGCCCCCCAAAACAGAGAGGCTCTCATTTATGAGACACCAGCTTCTGAGAAAACTCCTAATATGCAATTGCTTCTCTGAATATTACTAGAAAGGTCCGTATACTTTGTAATTTAAATAAGACAAAGAAAATCAAGTTACATGGATTTGTGTGACTGTTCTATTTGTTGACATTCAACATAATCTAAATAGCTCATTAATGGTTAGTTGATTCCCTCTACCCTTCAGTTTCCCCATCTGTAAAATGGAAAGAGCAATAGTTCCTATTTCAGAAGTTTTTGGTAAAAATAATCAATATAACTTTTATTGGTTATAACTTTTATAAGTGGTCAGCCCAGTGATAAGAACAAAGTATTCAATAATATTTATTATTATTGTTATTATTGTCGTTGTCTAGGTCAGAAGATAGTGAAGCAAAAGAATTAAGTGGTTAGAGCTCATGCTATGGAGTCAGGTGATCATGGGCTTAAATGCATGCTCTACACTGTAATCTTTTGTAAGAACACTAAGCCTTAATTTTTTCATCTATAAAATGGGGATAACAACAATTATCCATCCAAATCGCAGAGTTGTGAAGAATTAAAGCACTTATCATACTTGGCAAATAGTCATTCATGTTCCATCTTATTTACTCTTCTGGGTTAAACTTCATTTATTCATTTTTTCAACTAATGTTTTAATGAGTACTTATGCCTTGTGTCAGACAAGCACTAGGGGTTTTGTAGTGAACAAGGTAGAAGCTTATCTCCAGGTGAGAGAGGTATTAGCTAATCATGAAATAGATGGAGGTGACCGCATGTGTAAGAAAACCATTGGAGATGGTGCTGTGTTTTCTCGAGAGGAATTCATTGACATGCCTACTAGAGGTAGCTTATATAAACTAAATGAACCTCAATGTTGGTAGAACATTTAACACTTTTGTTGCAAAACATGCCATGATATATGAGTGTGCTGTTTATAAGATAATGGAAGGTTTCACTTTAAAAACTTTATAAATTTGTAATGCACTAAGGTTGTGTGGTCTGGAAATGGCACACATTTCAAGATGTATTATGAATGCCTTGGCTGCATCATGTTATGATATCTCTAAAGCCTCACTTTAAGGTCAGAAATCTGTAGTTGAGGGCGTTGGCCACATGGCCCTTTCCCATAGGCCTTCTACTCCTGTACCTGCCCCTATGATGGAGCCTCAGTTTAAGGAATCTGAGGCCAAATGATTTGCAGAAAGGGATGCAGTTGCCTAAATAGCCAGTGACTCTGCAGAACTCACAACCAGCCTTTCACACAGTATGGAGCCCACAGGAGATGCTCACTAAATATTTGATGACTGAACAACTATTCACATATGACTGGATGTTGGCACACTCCTTCCTATATAAAATCTTATATATAAGAACCATTCTACAGGACACATTTGACTTCACTATAGCAAAAAAGGGCAGAAAACAAAATGACTCTCAGAAACTATAAACAGTTTGGATATTCAGTTATATCTTTAAATTGTCGGTTTTCCCAAGGCTGTTTTCTATCCATTTGCTGCTGTGGTTTGAAGTGGAGAAAGTGGTGAACTTTAAGCACCAATAAACAACCAGGTAATTCCATTTGGTGTCAGCTCCCATGAGACCTGGTGACTTAGGCCCACAACTCCATGCTTCTCACCTTACAAGCAGAGTGTATCTTCGAAAGAACATAATGTGTCTCAGAACTGTGTTCTCATTGTCATGGTATGGGAAAGGAGATGAAAAGGTTCCAATATCCAATCTTGGATAATTTATAAGAATATCTCATCTCTTTTCTGAAATTCATTTATAGACGTTAAATGTATCTTTATTAACTTGCTGTGTGACCTTGAGCAAGTCAGTTAACTTCTCTGGGATTCTTCATAAAGTCTAAGTTATATATAATTTATATAATTTGGCTTATAGTTTTCTCAAGCTCCCATAAGAAAAGAATTTAGCAAATGGATGATAAATTACAGGGGCAGATTCATTTTCTGGGGACTAAGAAATACAATGTGAAGGGTCCTCATTAAGAAAAGGAATTTAAGATGACTAGGTACATGATTTTAGAAGGTGTCTGTGCAAGTGAGAGTCCATGAATCTTAAGCTTCATGAAGAAAATGATATCATATTGTCATTATAAGAATTATTAGCACAAACTATTTTGATCTCCTTGAAAGTTATAAGCTACAAGGGAGAACTTCTGACCATGCTACAGAAAGGAAAGCTGCCTTTTCTGTGAGGGTCTTGGTTGTGGGAAAGCATGGGACTTGGTTAGAAAGTCTGTAAGGAGGATTCTCTGAAAGGTTGGGGGCCTCTAGGGGGACCTTGCTGAAGGTGGAAGCCCTGCCTTGACTTTTCCAAATAAGTCTGAGCCCCCAGGTGTTTTACTGGAATCTCTGTGTTTAGTCTTTACACATGACCTTGTAGAAGCATGTGCTTTCTCAAGGATACTTACCCTGCTGATTGTATCTAGAGGTTAATTTTAGTTCAAGCTGTTCCTACAATAAAAGCCTAAGGAGGCAGGCAAATGGGGCTGTTTGGTTCCTATAGCCAAGAAGTCTCTTAGTCCTCTCTTTCACAGAAATGTGTGTTAGAGTAATCCATTCATCCGTCGCTCAGGGTCTGCTGTCAGTCCTGGCACTCGGTGACTTGTGCTGCCTGAAGATCCCTTTCTATTTAAGCTGGCCTCCAAGCTCAGGTTCTTTCCTCTTTGGAGAAGCCAAGCAGGGATGTTTTAGGGTGTGAGTGGCTCTGATTCAATCCAGTGCATGTCTCTGGCAAACAATCCTGGAAGACATTATGTTTTTTTCTCTGCAAGACTGATGTAGAGGAGAATGATCAAGCAGGGACATAGGGCAGGGTCCCTCTACTCAAAAACTTGCGGTCTGGCTACGGAGATAACCAGACACACATTAAATAAATAGAGAATGTGATGTTATATTATCATGGCAAACTGGCATGTTGCTTATCAAATTTTTGCCCTCTTTTTGGAAAAGCTTAAATTGGTCTTATAGGGTGTCCTGACATCCCAGACCCAGGCCCACAAACTCCTCCCCAATTCATATCACACTGATAGTTGAGAGCGCTCATTTAACATTTCTTGTACCTTGTTCTGTAACAACTCTTATGTTGTTGTCTTACTATTTAATTGTGTGTTAGTGTGTGTGTGGTGTTGATGATGATGTGTCTTCAATAAGATGATCAAATCTTTGAGGAAAAGAAAGAACTGGGTTATTTGCTTCCATATGATCCCACAGGCCCTACTCTGTCCTGCTAAATGAGTGAATATGCATCAAATGTTAAATAGAATAGTCAAACTTAGCTTATAATGTGTCAAGGACTGATAGAAAAAGAAAGCTATCTGGAGGAAGTCAAGTTCAATCTTCATGAACTTCATTTCTCAAAGCTAGCACATTTGCTCCCATCTATGCAGTTCATCAGTCCCACTTTTCAGCTTCATGTGCTGTTAGAACTTCTACAGAGAATCTGAGAGAAGCCGTAGGGTGGTTTGCTAACCTGAAAAGAGAGGTTGTTCCAATAAGGGAATGATTACAGGAAAGTGGCAGAGGTAGAAATTGCATGAAGTTATGTTGCTACCTAGTTTTAAGCTTTTGGGGAGAAACAGGGATAGGCCAGTGATCCAGGAGTCTTGAGACATGAGAGGGTCTGGAGAAGACCAATGTGGAGCGTATGGCTGTGGTTTAAGAAGTCCCCACAGCACTGGCCAAAGATGAAAGGGCTGATTGTGGGGGAAGCAACTGCAGCCACAGCCTCTACTCAAAGAACACTGCAGACAGGCTGAGCCAGCAATAATTCCTTCACCAGCAACAGGATCTCACCTCTCCAGACAGAGCTGTGGCTTGCTTATCCATGGGCCTGACTGTGGATCACCTTTAAAGATCTTGAAATCAGAATCAGGAATGCATTCCCACAGGCCCTCTCACCTTTTAGGGGCATTCTGACACCTCCTGATACCCCTCTCCTCACCATCCAACTCTTCTTAGTCTCTGAATCCTGTACCAATTGAAGTTCTCTCAGGGAAGCACAGTTCCCATAGCTTCTACCTTCTTTAGCCAATAAAGCAATGGAAGAAAGGGCCACCAAGCCAAATAATCAGACCAGCTGAATAATTAACCCTGACAAACAGCATGACCACTGTACAAGGTAAACCTTCCTATCCCAAGACTGTCTATATTCTTCATATTTATAGGCAATAGGTAATATTATGCAGCTTGGCATTGCTAAATATCTCAAGGTCTAGGCACATAGTAAACAATCACCAAATCCTCACTGAACAAATTTGCAGTAGGGTTCTATTATCCTTTTCCCAACAATAAGACCCTAGGAGCTGTGGGAAAGATCCCACTTCTCAGTGGGCTGATTTCTTTCTACCACTTCATGGGCTTCACCCCCGACAAGGGCAGAGCTGCACTTTAATGAAACCTCATTGGGCACTAGGTAGGCTATCAGGGACATTCATTTGCTGTATCTTCCCTTTCTGATTGTCTCTTCCAAAGGGACTGCTGGGGACTGCAAGAGAGGACTGTCGACAACCGATAAATGCAGTCTTCAAAGCCACTCATCCATTCTTAATGGACAGCCCGTTAATTCGAGGTCTAGGTCATGAATTTGAATGCTCTGCACTGAACACCTCTTCAGCAAGAAAACCTGGTTTTGCCTCAGGGTAAATGGTGATTCATTAATTGTAATTAAATTAGGCTGGTGGCTTAAACTAGATGTGACAAAATGAAAATCCCCATATAAAACCTGAGATGCATATCACTGGCCTTCTGTCAATAACATCCAGTTTTTGTCTAAGTGGATTTAAAGGGAACAAGAGGCCTCTTCTTTAAGGCAAAACAAATAAACTGCTTCAGTTAAATAGGGAAGTAAATAACTTCTGAATGTTTCTCTATTTCTTATTCATTCAGGTCCTGGTAAAAAAAACACAAAGGACTAATGAGAGGGGATTAGAGTCTCCCCGTGCCACTGGGAGGAAACCAGCAGCATCCTAGGGTTAGCCCTTTCTGTGTGATCATGAAGCAGATCTACCCACATGACATCTAGTCTTGGGTACAATCTGAGTTCTCTTGGCACAACCAATATCGTTGCCTTTTGAGACAGTGGGTGAACGGACTAAATCCCTGGATGGAAGTCTGGAGTCCTGAGATCGTATTGCATCATATGCAGTTGCTCCTTGTTAATTTGGGGGCTCTTTGTCCTTGAATTTCCTCATCTGTGAAATGAAAGGCTTAGACAAGGTCCCTCTTTATAGCAAAAGATAGTCAAGCAGAAACTCAACCTGGCATGAGTAACAAGAGGCTTCCCTTGTTGAGCAGAGTGCAGAAGCCTCACCTGCTGAGCTGCACAGCCCCATCTCTGAGCCCCAAAGAGTCTCAGAGGAACCTGGTGGTGGTGGAGCAGACTTTGGAACCTGTTCAACCAGGTACTGTCTCACATCTCTTCCAACTTCAAAGTTTGGGAAAAGTATACTTTCCATCACTCTATCAACTGAAATGAATTAAACTGAATAAAATGTGGGTATTATGCTATGCTTACTGAGGATGGAATAATAATTGAATGAGGAATAAATAATTATTTTAATGAGGTGTTGGAACTTCTGTTACATGCTACTCAGTCAACCTGACAATGAGGTTTGTTCTGCCAGGTAATACCAAAGGCTTCGTGCCCTGTGACTAGAAATCAGACCAGACCTTTTAGGAAAACTTCCAGTTTAGGGACCACAAACCCAAAAGCTTCTGGGGACCAGGCATGAAATATAAATGAAGGCCATATGGGGATTGAGGCAAAACTGGACACTTCATGCATCATCTCAGCGCATAGCCACTGCTCAGCTCCAGCTAATTGTGGCCATGGGAAGTCTGGGCTCAGCATAATCAATCTTCTTTCGTAAAAACCAGATATCCAAATAATCAAATGTTAAATAAAAACTAAAATCATAGTGCATCAGTCAGAGTTTGATCAAAGAATCAGGACCACTCTGAGTGGTAGGAATAAAGGATTTTTAACAGGGATTAGACCTTATGCAATATTGGATATCTTGTGTTCTGCATTTCCAAGTAATGTGAAGTGTATAAGGCTCCTGCACCTGGTGTTGAGCAGAGGTTACTATAGGTCAGCTGTGATAGTAGCAGGGTAGAGGGAGGGGAGAACTGGGCAGGGAGTAAGAATGAGCAAAGGTAGACTGGAACCTAAGACTGTATCTTAGTTACTCTGATCTTGATGAGGTGGGTGACCTGCAGAAGCTGGCACCATCGTCCATGGGACTGAATTCACACCTGGCCCTGAAAGGTAAAGAGCTAGGTCAGGTGGGAACTGCAGGCCTGGTGCTGCTCCATACTAAGAAGGTAAGCCAATGTGTTGGCAACCATATGTAAGGGCTGCCACAGTGCCCAACAGCTACCTGCAGGGCGTGAAGAAGGCTGTTGCTTAACTTCACCTCCACAATCTTATGTAAATATCTCTTATAGCCAACCCTAATCCAAAATCATATAGGAAAGAGAATTCTGGGAAATGCAGTTCAGCTTACTAAGTTAATCCTATATAATAAAAAGCTAATATGCAAATTGTCCCCTCAACCGGGACTTCATCTGAGAGTTCGACCAGGGGGCAGGGCCAGCTGGCAAACTGCCCTCGGCCCCTTCCCCTGGCTATCCCAGCCCTAAACTGTGCACAAATTCATGCACTGGGCCTCTAGTAAAATATAAAGCCTCCCACGGTACAGTCCGCGTTAATGTGGCTTCCATACACACTTCTTTCACCAAACTTAACTTCCAAATAAGGACAACAGTAAAATCTATGTTGCATTTAACATGATGCAACTATTCCTCCTCCAATCAAAACATATTAACCCTCTCCACAATAGAGAACAGAAAATCATTTTACTCATATCTGGCTGATGTCCTTTCTTCTTCTGAGTCATGTCCCTTTTTGATAGTCTACTTTACATACTATGCTATAAGGTTAACTACTATGGATATGTCTTTTTTCCCGTTTTATTGAGATATAATTGACATATAATGTTGTATTAGTTTTAGGTGTAAACCACAGTGATTTGATTTATGCAAATATTAGAGGCCCAGTGCATGAAATTTGTGCACAGGTAGGGTCCCTAGCACTGGCTGGCAATCAGGGCTCATCAGGGCCTTCTGGCTGCTGACTGGGGCCTTTCTTCATTCCACGCCACCCCTTGGTGGTCAGTGCATGTCATAACGAGCGATTGAACTCCTGATCTCCCAGTCAAACTCCAGAGGGGACACTTTGCATATTAGCCTTTTATATGTATACTAGGGGCCTGGTGCACAAAAATTTGTGCACTCAGGGTGGAGGGAGTCCCTCAGCCTGGCCTGTGCCCTCTCACAGTCTGGGACGCCTCAGTGGATGTCCTATGATGGCCCCAGTCTGCCAGGCGCCTTTTGTGTGTGTGTGTATGTGTGTGTGTCACCACTGGGGACCTGCCCCCAGCCGCATCTGAGGCTCAGAGCAGTCCTCCTGTGTGTGTCTACCTGCCGGGGGCCTGCCCCCAGGCACACTGTCAAGGCTTGGAGCAGGCACCCCTTCTATGTTGGTCTCTCAGACTCTTGCCCTCCCCTGCATGTTGTTCTCTTTTTTGAGCTGTGACCAGGGCTGGGTGCTGCCTGCCTCCCAAGCTTGCCTACTGCCCATCTTCTTCCAGCCACCAGAAAGCAGGGAAAACCCCGCCTCATGGTCAGGCCAGCCTTTTCCTGCTCCCTAATCCCCAGAAGGGACCTGGGAAGCTGCCAAGCAGGCCGCTAACTCTTTCCCACTCACCAGTCCCCTGCTGCCTTCCTTTCCCCCTTCCTGGTGCCGCCAAGGGGTCTGGGGAGCTGCCAAGCAGGACCCCGGCCCCTGTAGCCTTGCTTTCCCGCTCCCCGGTGCCCCGCAAAGGGCCTGGGCAGCCACCAAGCAGGCCAAGACACCCCCGCCGCCTCTTTCCCGCTCCCCGTCCTACCACCTTGCTTTCCCACTTCCTGGTGCCCTGCAAGGGGCCTGGGCAGGCACCAAGCA
>PVJC01002684.1:0-76858 GCA_004026665.1 Murina feae | reverse complement strand
AGCGAGGGGTGGCACTTCCCAGGGGAAAGGTGGCCTGCTCCTCTGTCTCTAGCAGCTTCCGGGTCACCTGCAGCCTCTGCATCTGGTGCTCAGGGCTCCAGGGTACAGCCATGGGGACAAAGACCATGTCCTCAGCCCAGACCCAGTTCTCCAGTCCTGTCGGGGTGAAGGGAAGGAGGAGGGAGAAAGGATGGGAGAGAGGAATGATCACCCACCTGGCTAGGAATAGAGGTACAGGCAAGAAAAGGGACCTTCCTGGGCAACTTTTCAGCCTGGCCTTACAGGATGTTATCAGCAGAGACGACCTAGCAGGGCCTTCTAGGCAGGAACAAAACATGAGCTAAAGCAAAGAAGCCTGGCTATCTTGCATAGTGTGTGTGTGTCCAGGGACAGGATGGCTAAAGCAGTGCGTAGGGAAGAATCTGAAAGGCAGGATGGAACTGCATTCTGAAGGGAAAGGCCTTATGGAAAATTCTGTGAATGGGATCCTATTTTGATGGGGAAAGTGAAACATATATGAGAAAGCAGTGTGGCAGGTCCTTCTGGGCACAAAGTGAACCCTGGATCTGGGAGGAAGAAGAGTGGAAGCAGCAAAAAGAGATCTGGCACCAATAGGGGTATGACAGTGAGGCCCAGTGAGGAGTTTAAGATATTTCAGATGCAGAACAGAAAAAAATTGGGATCAGCTCAATGTGGGGAAGGAAAGTAAATGGATAGACTCCAAGATGGCACATTTCCTTGGCTCTCTCTGTGACCACCGGGATATCTGGAATGCTCCACAGAATCCATTCTATTCCTCACACTTAAGTTTACAGAGAGATGGGAAACTAGGGAGAAGGAGGGCCCATCTCCCAAGGAAATGTCCAACCTGGGTGTTCCATGGCTGGCCTGCATGTGCCAGGGACTTGGCAGACTGCAAACAGATCCTCCAAAACACCAGCACCACAGGCCAGACGCAGAGAAATGAACTGAAAAACAAATGGCTGCCTCCTTGAAATGGGTTTCATATAAACGATAGGGAGGGAAGAGAGCAAAGGGGAACCTGCTGGCTCAGATCCTGCCTCATCCCTGAGTTTTACCATTTACCAAGACTTTCTGACAAGATCATGAGCAGGGAGGGCGTTAGCCATGCACCCAGCCAATGAGCTAAATAAAATCTAGCATCCAACCTCTCATATCCAGCCAAAGAGGAAGCGTTGACCCCAAAACTACATGCTTTCTTGCATATCTTCTTTTCCTGCATAACTGCCATAAATAAAAAGGAAATAGAGATGTTTTGAGCCCCCTCTTTCAGAATACTTTCCCCCTCCACAATGTCTTACCTCCAACATCCAGATCCACCTTGAAGTGGGCACTGTGGGTGTGGGCAGTGCCCAGCGTGTGCTCCCCAACCTGGTTCCCATAGTTTCGGGCAGCACCAAAGAGGAATGCTGAGCTGATATAGCCTGTGGCATGAAATTTGACTTCTATGGCTCCATTGGAGTAGAAGACCATATCCCATACATAGTCATAGTTGAGTAAGGTGGATACAGATCTGAAGACCAGCACTGTCTCTGTAAGGCCCCCAAAATAATGGGAGTAGAAATTTGAGTGGTGTCGCCTCAGGGGGAGACCATGATTCTGTTCAAACACACAAAAGGCATCTCGGATTGTCTTGGGGGCTTGGGACTCCAAAAGGTAGTGCCAGTCCACGTAAGTGGCCAGGTAGGGACAATCCACCCCATGGGTCAGAGGCGTGGAGTACTTGCCCATGCCAAAGCTGCCATCAATGTAGCGGGTCGCCATTGCTGCAGGGGAGTTTCCACCATAGACGGCCAGGGCCTCCTGGAGGCTGATCTCATAAGCTAACCGTTCTCCCTGGAAGCGGATGTCAAAGATCCTTGGACCACTGAATGCTCCAAGACCAAAAGAGAAAGTCCACAATGAGGAGGCCACTCGACTCCCCTGGACACTGAAGCGGGGACCCTCAGGATGGAACTGCAGAGGGGAAGCCGGACCCGGGGGCACCTGGGACTTCAGGGACCAGGACCCACCTGTGCCATTGTCTGGGATCAGCACCACATTCACCAGGCCAGCCTCAAACTGGTCCTCCAGCTGAGCCAGACTCTTATAATAGCGGCCTTGAAAGAACACCTTCTGGATGGTCCAGCGGGCAGGGTCCAGAGCCTTGTGGTCTACCAGCAGCTCCAACCCCACGGGGTGCAGGTAAACCCCAGCCCCTGAGATGTTGTAGTAGAGGCCAAACCAGGTGGCCCGGTCTCCTGATTGCAAACCCCGGGGAGCGGTGGTCATCGTGACTAGGTTCCTTCGTTGGCGCTTGTAGAAGCAGCAGTGGTGGAGGAGACCAGCAGCCTGGGGCAGCTCTCTGTCAAAGATCATCTGGTCTATGTCCAGGTACTCTCGGATGAGCACGGGGCGTCGGTGATAGGGCAAGGGGCCCCCATGACGCTCCACAGTCACATCCCGCATGTAGGAGGGATGTGGCAGTGGTCCCACCACCAGCTCACTCACATTGGGCTGGGGTTGTCCGCCAAAGAAGATGATGGCCAGTGCCTCCCGGGCAGGCGGGGGGCTCCCCCTGTCCAGGTGTGCCAGGGCTGCAGCCTTGGGGGGCAGCTGCAGCTCCACCGAGAAGATGCAGTTGTCTGATGGGAGGGCCTGGGCTGCATCCACCAGGCTGGGCCCCAACTGCTGGATCAGAAAGCTCATCACAGCCGTCAGCTCCTCTTGGCTCAGGTCTGCAAACAGCTGGCTCTGGCCAGGGTGTGTCCAGTGCTGGGCACTGGGAGATATGGAGGGGCAGTGAGGAGGCTGGCTGGGTTCACTCCCATCTCTCCCCCTGCCAGCCAGCAAGACACACACCAAGGCGAAGATGGTGAGGACCGCCAGAGTGAGGAGCACCAGGGTTGTCTTCTGGTTCATTGTCTTGTGAACGAGGAGCAGAGGATTAAACAGGAATGGAGATGTGTGTTCTCAGGTCAGTGGAAGAGGTCTCTCTTGGCTCCTATATTGGGGGCTTCTGGACTTGGATTTCGGTTCCCAGTAGCCAGAGGCATAGGAAACTGAGGGTGGGAGGGACTGGGAAGGCTGGGGATTGGGGCGGGGCAGGCCGGGGCTTGGGGCGGGCCTGGTGCAGGCAGCAAGTGATTTCCACAGACCTTACATGGCTTTGTCTTCCAGGCTCCAAATCCGACTCTGGGTCAGGGTTGGAACTGGGGAGAGCTGGGGTAGGGGAAGGGGAGGGATTTCAAAATAATGCAACTGATAGCCTGAGCACAATAATGTACCACCATTAAGGAGTGGGGGACTGCAACCCCTCACACTCCTTAGCTCTGCTTCCTCCTCCCCTCCACCCCCACCTTCTGAGGGCCAGATGTTCCCTTTCCTGTAACTTGGAACTATTATTCTCCTCCAAGGAAATCCCCACCCCCAACCCTTCAGCTTCCCAAGCAGCATTCCTTGGCTAGCACTGTTCCCCTTTTCCTCTCTCCTTCATTGCTAATTTCCCTGGACAGAATCCTTAATATTCTCTGGGGAATTCTAGTTACTTCAAAAGTCACATAGAAGAAATTCAAATAAAAATCTCATAATATTTTTTATAAATTGCACATACCATCTATTTTTTTAAAATATATTTTTATTGATTTCAGAGAGGAAGGGAGAGGGAGAGAGAAATAGAAACATCAGTGATGAGAGTGAGTCATTGATTGGCTGCCTCCTGCACACCCCACGCTAGGGATTGAGCCTGCAACCCAAGCATGAGCCCTAACCCGCAATTGAACCATGACCTCCTTGTTCATAGGTCGATGTTCAACCACTGAGCCATGCCGGCTGGGCTGTACCATCTATTTTTACAAAATTCTATCTATTCTTCCATTTCAATGCACCTGATGATAAAACATCTGGTATAATGTGAACACTAGCTATTTCAAAATGGTAGGATTTGTAGTGTTTTTGCTTGAATATTTTTAAAATATATTTTTATTGGAGCTGCTGGTAGACCACAAGGCCCTAGACCCTGCCCGCTGGACCATCCAGAAGGTGTTCTTTCAAGGTCTCTACTGTAAGACTCTGGCTCAGCTGGAGAGTCTGCTCCAGGCTGATGGTCTCCTCCACCACTGCTGTCCATAGAAACATAAATGATGAGGAAGAACCATTGATCAGCCTCCTCCTGCACACCCCCACTGGGATCAAGCCGGCAACCCAGGCATGTGTCCTGACTGGAATCTAACCCTGACCTCCTGGTTCATAGTTCGACACTCAACCACTGAGCCACGTTGGCCCAGCTTGCTTGAATATTTTAGTAATAATATCATTTGTATAAATTCATCATTTAAAAAAAATACACTGGAAATATGAATTAACTAAAAGGATATATTAAGGTTTAGTGTGAGAAGGGGCTCTTTCCTCTGAAACATTAAGAGGGTAGAAGTAGTCACTTACTTTGGGCAGAAGAAATAAAAAGAAAAAAAGAGAAAAAGGAAAAAAAAGAGGATAGAAGTCAGGGGAGCAGGAATTGGGAACAGAGAGGAAGGTACATATGTCTTAGCACCCACCCACCCTACCTCTGTGTCCGACCACACCCTTGGGGTTAAAAGTCTTGATAAGAGAAAAGAGGCAAGTCTGGAACACAGGCTGCCAGGTGGGGGATGCAGGCCACAGGGTTGACATGGCAGAGCCCAGCATCCTGGCCCTTCTCAAAGTAGACGCTGCCAGGGGAGAAGATGGAGGGGTCCTCATCAAAGAAGTTATAGGGTCGAAGCAAGAAGCCAACTCTGTTCCCCACAGTAACTGTGTTGGGGACATCCTCAGCATGGGGGATGTGTAGGAAGCTGGCTGTAACCCAGGCCACCAGGTCCTGTAGGAAGAGGGAGGAGCTGGAGGACTTTGGAGGTGAGACCCAGAGAACCACCCCTTAGCCATAATGCCCGCCCCCCAGCCTCAGCCCTGCTTCCACCTCCTCCCAGCCCCAGGTCCACAAAAGGTAGTGACCTATGTAGGGTGGTCAACATCCCAGAGCTAATCTCACCCCAGGATGGATGACCCGTGTTGGTCACCAGAGAACTCCTTGACTCCTAAATCTGAGCACTGGAAACACACCATCCCTTCAATCTAGGGCCAGGTGTTGGGCAGCCAAGATACCAGACACAGAAGAGCCCCTCTCCTCTGTCTCTAGATCTACCAACCTCTCCTAAGAGAGTCTCATTATTGATGAAATCAGCAAAGGCAATAGTGGGTGTCCAGATGTCATTCTGGTAATAGATGCTGCTGCTCTGTGACTCCTCCTCTTTCCTCCGGGTCACCGCGAGCTGGTATCTGACCAGGAATGTCATAAGAAGGTGGAGTCAGACAATGTCAAAGATCTTTCCTGTCCCAGAAATCTTTTGGATCAGATTCAGTGTGAGACCACCTCCCATCCCATATCTATTTGGATCTGAGAGGAGGTACAGGGATGGATAGTAAGCCAAGAATAGTGAGTTGGGGTCTCTTAAGAGCTGGGATGGGGAAGGGGACCAGTCCTTCCCTACCACCCGTACCCAGGGCCCTCCTCACCTCCCCCAGCTGAGGGCCTTCTCCATGTCACTCTCCAGGGGCATGTGTATGCCGAGGGGGCTGTGGATCTGGATTCGGTACCCGCGCTGGTGACCCCAGGCATTAGTCTGATTGCCAGCCAGGTAAATGTAGCGAGGAAGGGGATTTCCCAAGGAAAAGGCTGTAAGGTCCTCCCTTCCCAGGACCCGGCGAGTCAGCTGTGGACGCTGAAGTTGGTGCTCTGGACTCCAAGGGGCTGCCACAGGTTTAAACACCACATCTTCAGCTACCACCCAGTTTTTCAGCCCTGCAGGGTGAGGGGAGGGATAGGAGTTCCATACCAGGTAAGACAGGCTCCTCATCACCCCCAGGAGCATTGCACCAGCCTGACAAAGGGCAGCGGAACTCATCAGAGAGCACTCCATGCTGGGAGCCAAAAGCTCTAGATTTAGGAGCTAGTCCATCTTCTTCAACCCTGCCCTGTCCAATACAGTCACTGCCAGTGACAAGTGGCTACTGCATTTAAATGAAAAATTCAGCTCCTCAGTCACACTAGCCACATTTCAAGTGCTCAATAGCCACATGTGGCTAGTGGCTAATGTATTGGACAATGCAGAGATAGAACATTTCATTTACTGAGGAAAGTTCTAGTAGCACTGGTCTACTCTTGGACAAATTATTTGCTACTTTGATCTCATTTTCCGAATCTCTACACTGGACATAATTAAAGCTATTTTATGGTTGAGCTCTATAAATGGAAAAACACATGCAGGTGGCTAGTTAAGTATAAAAGATTTGTCTTGGAGAAGCTGCCTGGAAAACCCAATCCCCTTCCATGGTGCCCTGCACACCACTCTCAGCTCTGAGAATTTGCTTTCTCTTGGCAAAATGGGGACCACTTTCAGTGTTTTTCAGAAGTGAACAGATTTATGTCCTTCATTACCTAAAAACTCCTTGGAATGCTATTGCATTGATAACCTGAACTCATTACCGCATACACTCAGCACCTGATCAGTTACTTTAAACAGGACTGATATGAAGACAGCTGGCTCAGGAGAGCACCCTACTAAAGCTGGTGCCTCTGCAGGTCGTTTTGTGCAGAGCTGACACAACCTCCAGCCCCAGAGCACCAACCTGGGTTGCACCCACTAGGGAACCAATAAATGTTACTTGATTTTACTTCCTGTCAAGGCTCTTTGATACCAAAAATGCTGGAGAAACTTTAAATCAGAAAAGTCATATTCTAAATATGTCAAAGAATTAATATGCCATTCCAACCATGCTATTTTCTTAGTTCTTCCTCCCCTGTCTCCACATCACCCCCACAGCCGCCGCTCCCCCCCCCCCACACACACACACAGTCATGTCTTTACACCCAGGAGAATAAGAAAATGTTTCACAATAAATATCCTTAGTTATAGCACATTATACTTGGATAATCATTTTCTGTCTCACCTTCACCCATCCTCAGCTGTAAAACTGAGTCTGGTTGGTTTCTAATTTTCTTTCTGGGTCTTATTGTCTGATTTGATAAGTTATTTTCTGTCCCCAACAAAACGTGTCAGGAGCAGCAAGTCCTCATTGTGCTTTGACCCCTACTTGAGGACTTCCTTTCTACGCTTGCAGCAAGCCTACTGTGCTTGCCTGCCACCAGGGAGGCCATTGTGATGACATGTGCTGACAGGAATGGGATGGCCGCCCCCCCAGGATGGGGCCACTATCCTGTATCCCCCAGTTGTCTGAAATCCTGTGGAGCAACTCCCAGCTGGTACCCCCCTTTTCGTGCCCCTGGACCACCTCTACTCTGAAAACGTCCAGATGGACTGCTTCCTACCGCTGCTCAGGTCCCTGCTTTCCCCATCTCCACTGACTCAGAATTAGGAAGAATGCAGAGCCCCAACTCTAGTCCCATTCAGCCATAGGGCAATTCACCACGCACACTGTCACTCGAGGTTAAGGCAGACAGGCACAGACTTTACCTTAAACTAATTTCACAATGGCAGCGAGTTAGAGGGCCTGGGTGATCGGAGCTTGGCGGCAGAATCCTCTCTACCTTCTGCCAGACTCAATAAGCCCAGTATTTCAGACTGACAACAGTTGGAATGCTCCTCTACTCTTCAGGCTTGATCTGGGGGATGGGGAGTATCTGTTCCCTCTGTCCCACCCCAACTCTCAATCTTAATTCCCTGAGCACTCACCTGCTACATCCAGGTCCAGCTTGAAGTGGAAGGCATGTGTGTGCACCGTCCCCAGCACTCGTTCCCCCAAACGGTTCCCAAAGAAGAGGCTTTCCTCTCCCCCACTCAGGAAAGCTGTGTTGACAAAGCCTGTGGCATGGACCCGCCCTTCAAGTGCCCCATTTGGGTAAAACACAAAGTCCCAAATGTAGTCATAGTTGCCTACAGTTGACACAGACCTAACTACAAGAGCTGAGCTGGCCAAACCACCGTAGAAATGACTCTGAAGGTGATTATAGTGCCTTCGAAGGGGTAGTCCTTGGGCCTCCTCAAATATACACACAGCCCCAGGGAGCAGCTGGACGGTCCCTTTGTTCACTAATACATGGATGTCCACCATTGTAGATTGATAGGGGCAGTCCACGCCCCGCACCAAGCCCCGGCTGTTACGGCCAAGTCCATAGCTGCTATCCAAGTATCGGGTCATCATTGTCTTGGGTGAGTCAGCACCATAGATAGACACACACTCCTGGACACTGACTTCATAGGCCACGCGCTCGCCCTGGAATCGAACGTCAAAAATCCTCATGCCACTGAACACCCCATGACCAAAAGTAAATGTCCAGAGGGAGGACACCACCAGGTTCCCTTGTACGCTGTATTGGGAGCCCTGGGGTGAGAACTGAAGAGGTGGAAGAGGACCTGGGGGGACCCGAGACCTCAGGGATGAAGCCCCATTTGGCAGGGGCAGAGGAACTCTAATCACTTCCAGCCGGCCAGCCTTAAACTCCCATTCCAACTGGCTCAAGTCTGCATAGTAGCGCCCAAGGTAGAAGACCTGCTGGACAGCCCAGCGGGCAGGGTCCAGGGCCCTGTGGTCCAGCAGTAGCTCCAGCCCCACTGGGTGTAGGAAAATCCCAACACCTGAGATGTTATGGTGGAGGGCTATCCAGGTAGTACGGTCTCCTGAGCGCAAGCTACTAGGAGTGGCCTGCAGAGGTGCCAAGGTGGAGCCATTGTAGCTGAAGACCGAAGCAAGGAAGACTGGTGCCTTGGGTAGCTCCACCTCTTTCAAATGCTTCCACATCTGGGCAAATTCAGTTCCCAGCATGGGACGTCGGTGATAGGGCAAGGGGCCCCCATGACGCTCCACAGTCACATCCCGCATGTAGGAGGGGTGTGGCAATGGTCCCACCACCAGCTCACTCACGTTGGGCTGGGGTTGTCCGCCAAAGAAGACGATGGCCAGTGCCTCACGAGCAGGCGGGGGGCTCCCCCTGTCCAGGTGTGCCAGGGCTGCAGCCTTGGGGGGCAGCTGCAGCTCCACCGAGAAGATGCAGTTGTCTGATGGGAGGGCCTGGGCTGCATCCACCAGGCCGGGCCCCAGCTGCTGGGTCAGAAAGCTCATCACAGCCATCAGCTCTTCTGGGCTCAGGTCTGCAAACAGCTGGCTCTGGCTAGGGTGTGTCCAGTGCTGGGCACTATGGGATACAGAGGGGCAGCGGGGAGGTTGGCTGGAACCCCCTTGGCTGGACAGCAAGACATAGGCCAGGGCAAAGATGGTAATGAGGGACAGTGCCAGGAACACGAGGACTACCTTGACATTCATGGTGAATGCTGCGAGCTGAAATGAGAGTCCTACCAGCTGCTTCTTCCAGTTACTGACATCAAATCAGGGTTTATATTCAGGAGGATGGACAGGAATGGAGAAAACTCCACCCTGTGGGTTGAACAGGAAATTTCTGACCTTGATTTATATAATTCTGTTCCAATTTTCTGTTCTGTGGTTTGGCCCAAAGCACTACTTCCTTGTGCATGGCATCTCCCCTGCCCCTGAACTATTGGCAGAATGATTTCCATCATTTAGACCAGATTAGAGGGCATTTGAAGTACCGCTGAACTGCACCTTCCACTCCAATGGGTCTGAGGAAGAATGCAAATCTCAGATGCCCAATCAAGTCCGGGGTGCTGAATGTAAGCACCAAAACTATCCATTTTCCACCCTCGTGGCAGGCAGTATCCCCCAATATTTCCAGGATCTACTATCTAGTTCAGCAGTAAGCACTGTGCTCAGCCAGTTGCCTAAGGTCAAGCCCCTGATCTGTAGTCTCAGGCCTCTTTAAACTAGTTAGTGAGAAAGGAGAGTGGTGAAACCCTGAGCTTGGCAGTCAGACTCCTTGGGGGAGGAACATAACATGAGTCTATGCCTCACCTATAAATGGATAAAACTACCTTATAGATTCATGAAGATTAAACATGATCATGCATATGAAGTGCTTAGCAGAGCTTAACACAGGGTAGGCATTCAAAAACTGTTACCTACTGATTATTTCTGAAACAGAACAGAGCCGATGTTCCTCCATTGTTTAAGACCTTAAACTTCAATCTCTCTTTGCAGAGACAATGAGGGAATCGTTGGATACCAGAAGGCTACTTTACAAGGTAGAAGTTGAGGAAACTTTATTTCAGAAGGAGGCAGAGTCCTAGACAGCCCTCCAAGTCATTTGAAAACCAAAACCAAGAGTCCCCTGGCATTTTCTTAAGAAATTTAAGACATTATTCTGAGGGGAGAATTAGCATAAGGTAATGAGAATGACAGGGGAGGGTGTGCCTTGAATCAGGTGACTCCCAAGTAGAACTAGAGCAGCCTCTACTGGCAGTTCATGGGTATCACTGGGGAAGGAAAGAAGGGACTGGGATCTTGCTGAGGGCTGGGACAGAAGGCAGCTTAGATTTGGGAAGAGCTCTTTCACATAATCCAGGCTTAATACAAATGAAGGACCCACCTTTGCCTCTTGTAGGCAGAAACCTCAATCTTTCCATTATTCCAGAAAAAAAGAGGAAGCAAATTGGTATAAAAATACACAATAGGATGGCTGGTGGTATATGTGGAGGTGGGTATTCCGATGCGCACGCATATGAGTATGGGTACATCCCTAGCCACCAGAGCATCTCACCAGGGTCTGCGGCTTTAAAAAGAGGTCAAAGTACCTGTATTTTTAATAATTTCTTGACATGGTAAAAGAATTTTACATTACGATCCAAGGGTGGTGGGGTGAGGAGAAGGGGCAGCAGAACAATCCAACAAAAAGGGAAACAGAAATGCATAGTGGAAGGGATTTGAAGGGTGGGTAGGGGCATTGCCCAACTAAAATGCAATTGGTTTGTTACTGAGTACTATTCATGGGAAGACAGCATCCTGACTCCTTCTCTATACAGTATCCTGGGAGTGAAAATGATGCATCCAGGTGGAAATATGATTAGGGGTTGGAAGACAGACAGGGGAAGAATAAGTCAGAAATAGACACTGAGAGAGTCACTGGCTGGCTGGCTGCAAATACTGACTCTCCAGTAGTGAGAGAATAAAAAAGTGGGGGATATCTCTGGAAGATTCATGAGCTAGGGGGCAACTCTTCTATGGTTTTGACTTGCCCAGTAGATTTCCACATACACACGTGCACACACCTATGTTTGCATGCACACACATACACATAAGTGACTGCTTTCCCTGGAAGCACAATACTATAAATAAGAGAAATATTTTTCCCAAAGGAAAAGCCCAGGAGGAGCAGCAGCAGCTGGTCCTCACAGATGAAGACACCCCCACCCCAAATTACAACTGGTCTGGAAAGAGGCAGTCAGGAGTCAGAGGACTGGCCTTTGCAATAATGCCCAAAAGGACCTGAGTCACAGAGAGAGGAGCCTTCCCCAATCCCTCTGCTTCTCTCCTCTTGGTTCTCCTCTAACTCAATAGCCTCTGGGTTACAATATCAGGAGATGACGGGCCCTGGTGGATGGTAATTGAGACAATTATCACCTTCTGAATAGTGTGTGCATGTGTGTGTAACAGGGTTTGTGGGGAGGGGAGGGTGTCAGGTAACAGAGTGGGAAGGCAGATGTGTGCATGTCTGTGTCAATCATGCATATATGTGTATGTGAAAATCCTACTTATAAAAACATCTGAAGGACTTAGGGACTTAGCCAAGGTCTATGATGTTTCTTGCCATGTATGTAGATGGAAAACCTGAAGTCATCACCAGGACAACTGGGACAAGGAGGATCCAATATCCCACACTGGCAAGAGACGTTAACCTTATATCAGAAGAGAGGAGGCAGTCTCCCTGACCCCAGATCCTAGAGAAAAACAAAAACCTAGCACTTTCCTTTTAGTTCCCTCAGCTCTAAAAAACTAATCATCAAAAGGAAAAAAACAACACAAAGCCCAAGACAAAGAAGGGGGAGGGGGGGACCACAAGTGTTCTGGTGCCAGTATCTTATGCACACAAGCCTGGAGTTCTCCAGAAATTAGAACAGCTCAGGTGTGGGGCTTTAGGGGAGGAAATAGAAGAGTTCCTGAGGCCTGAAAAAAGAGGTAAACACGTCACAGAACTACATGAGAGTTTCATTAGACTCTAACTAAAAACAGAGAGAGGTGTGATTACTATTTCCAGCCAGTTTCCCCATCACGATAGTCATGTAACAAACCAAGGCAATGTCGGTCTTGAGCCAGACTCACAGAGTCCCCTGGCCCTGGCCCTGGCCTCAGTACAGTGTCTCTGCATTGCTGCTCCGGGGCCGTTTGATCTTCTCAATATTTTTCAGGATCATGTCATGTAGGGTGACCTGGGAGAAGAGAGATCAGAGAATCACACATCTGTTCAACCCCTGCCTCGAAAAGAAAAGATCCCTCCCAACCAATTACCCAAGTAATCATTTACATAATCTCATGCTCACTCATTTGAATCTGAAATCAAGGTGATTGCTCTCCGTCTCTTATACCCCCAAACTAAGTATACCTGGATATTTCCAAGTTCCCGAGTGTCTAATAATAACTAACATTTGTTCAACACTTAGCAAGAAGTGCACTGGGTCCTTTACTGTATTATCTTGCTAATTTTAAAACCATCTTTGTTCAGTAGATACTCTAATGTAAGTTTCATTTTTAGAGATGAAGAAGCCTTGAAGTCTGAGGTTAAACAACCTGCCCAAGGCCACACATTACCAGCAGTTGATTCCAAACCTAAGTCTGCCCGACTCTAACACCTTCATCTTCGCCTGTATACGATATTGCACTCCCTCTCATCCAGGTGGAAAGAAGGAAGATGCCAGCTATGTACCCTCAACTCCATAGTTCTTGACACTTGGTTGATAAGCAGAATTCATTTTATTAACTTTACGTCCATCCCCGATCTCGACCCACAGAGAGTGGCAAGAAATTTATCACGGGAACTAAGAAAAGCCAGGGCAACTATTAGCAGGGATCGAGGTTACTTACATATTGATTCCTTAGTTCTGATATGATAAGACGGAGGCTGATATATTCTTTCTCATCAATCTCTGTCACGGTTCGGCGATAGTCCTCCTGAAAGAAGGGGCAGAGGAAAGGCTCGTTCCCAAGACTGAACTATCCACAGTCAGCTCTTTCCCAGTAACAGTCACTCCTCCCTACCCTACTACTCCCACCCTCAAGCCACAAAACCCTTACTTACCACATGGGGATATTTAGCTATTTTAGAAACCAATTTGGCTCTTGTAATATAATATCTGGAAGGAGAAAAAGAAGAGGAAGCTTCAGGAGACCCTGGACAGCGCTTACTACCTCACCAGCCCCCAAGTCCTGGGCCACGCCCAAGCAGCCCTACCTAGAAATCTGGTCCAGATAAGATGCAGCTTCACTCTCAACAGTCCTTAGTTCTGCAACTGTCTCCTCCTGAAAACAAACAAACAAAAAACACCGTGAGTCAAATCCCTTCCACATCACCCTACAACAGACCAAAGAGAAAGGAAAAGCAAACAAAGCAGGGGAGATATGAGTATCTTCCAAACCTCTCCTTCTAGTATGTAATTACCTGAATAGATACCCCAAAGTTGTTCCCATCCTCTATCCTAGGAATCAGGAGCTGTACCCACATTTTGACCTGCAGGGTAAAAAGACCAAAATATATATGAAGACCAAGGCTTGAAGAACATGGCTTTTTCTGTAGATGCCATGAAGTATACAATTCATGCTGCTGGGGTCAGATGCCAGGAGCACAGGAGCCAAGATACTTAGTCTGCCAACACCCATGTCACCTCCATGCCTCCAGCCCCACCATCCATGATTTCTCATAGTTCAAGCCAAGGCTGTCTGAAGTCAGCCCACAGGCCACTAGCCCTTGCCTCACCGTGTTGCATTTCTCAATCAGCAGCCGGATCTCAGGTTTCACTTTCTCAATAATGTCCACCAGCTGCTGGTTGCTTTTTAGCATCCCATTGGGCATCACAAACACCTTGGTTCCTGGCAAGGACATGAAGAAGGCCAAATGATTGGGGCGGGGGCCAGGACATAGCATCCTCCACCCTTTCCTCTCCTTCCCCAGATTCATGAGATGCTATGACCTCTGCCTTTTATCTGTCACAACAAACACTGACACCACCAACAGAAGCAAAGAGAATATATGGATTAATAAATGAGCATCTAAAATGTGCCCAAACTCTACAGAATAAGGAAATTAAATATGCTCTAACGACTGAATGTACTATTATTAAAGAGGAAAAAATAACATGGAACTGGGACTTCTGTGGAAAATCTGCAATAGGTAGTGACCTCCAAGTCCTTTGCTTTGGCTAGTTTACACTAAGTTAAACCCTCCCTTTTTACTGCAAAGTTAGGCTCAGGCTGCTAAATAATGACCACATTTGGAAGATTTGAGAATGCTAACTCTGGGAAATAAAATCAGATCCTGCTTCCAGGCCAAAACACTAGATCCATCTGCTTCTTAAGGCTATAAGCCGGAGGGTAGATGGGGTGGGGTGGCTCTTACCTTGAAAGGCCTCTTCACACTCATCCAACCTTCGCTTTTTGTAAGTAGGCTAAAGAAACAGACAGAAATTAGCCTGCTCTCAACATTCACAGCCCTATCACAAGTTATACTTTAAGCAAGTTTAATCCCTTCTTTGACACCATAAGTTATCCTATATAATAAAAGGCTAATATGCAAATCGATCAAACTGCGGAACCACCGGTCACTATGACACGCACTGGCCACTAGGGGGGAAATGCTAAACACAGGAGCTGCCCTTTGGTGGTCAGTGTTCTCCCATAGGGGGAGCACCGCTCAGTCAGAAGCTGGGCTCACAGTTGGCGAGTGCAGCACTAAGGATGCCCAACTGATGGCTTAGGCCCGCTCACTGCAAGGACCTCCCCAGAGGGCTCTCAGACTGCAAGAGGGCGCACAGGCCTCTAGTCTTATTATTTTATGCAAGTTACTAAGTACATACAAGGCTTTAAGAAAAGGTTCTTGCTAGAAAGTAAGTTACATTCTAGTTGGAAGCCCAACCTTTCAAGAAATACAACACATTAAGCAACTAGAGAGGGATAGCCAGCGATTTTCAATCTTTCCCCTCTCATAGCACACAAAAACTAATTACTAAAATTCTGTGGCACACCAAAAATATATTTTTTGCCTATCTGACCAAAACAAGGCATAATTTTGATTCATTCACACTGGATGCCATTGTTGTGTTGGCTGTGTCATTTCTTTTTTATTATTTGACAACCTAAGGGGAAAGAGGTCAGTTCCCCTGACTAAATAGCCAGGAATTGCATGTTTCAAGAATTCTTACAGTACATCAACTGAAACTGGCTGCTATAAACAATAGGAAAAAAGAACCTTTCCCTGTAGGGTAAAGATAATTAAGGGAATATACATAAAACTGCTGGTTCCACAAAGAAACACAATATTCAATCAACAAACACATATTTAGCACCTGCTATGTACCAGAAACAATGCTATGTGCTAGGAATACGAAGATGATTAAGCGAGTTTCTGCTTTCCCGAACTGACAAGTTTTAACAAGGAGACAATAATGCAGACAAAGAACAATGCAGCATCATCAGTGTTTCAGAATGTGAACATTAATTGATAAGGACCAGGTAATAAAGATGCACAGCGAAGACAGGGGCTGCAGTTACATATCAAGAACCACTCATTCAATAACAAGACTCGAGACATTGAAACATGGAACAGATAAAGAAAGTCTTCTTAGAGCCACGGAAACAGACCAAGGGAGCCTGTAGCTGTTAAAACTCACTTCCACACGGAGTGGCATTAGCGAATTCACCCCATGCTATCAATGAAAATCAGGGGTGTGCTGGAGTCATCATGTCTGTGAGAATTCTCATTCCCAGATCCAGATCCTACTGTCTCCTCTGTACATGTTCAAACTGACCAGGGAGCAGAGGACAGAGAACCTATTGCTACAGAAGACAAAGATAAATACAGGACACTTACACCATCCAGTCCATCGTGGCTATTGGTGAGAAGAATGGGGTCAGGGACAGGGAGATTCATGTCTGAGTGGATCTGAGTTAGGTCATGAATGTTTAGGATTGGTTCCTGAAAGAGAGACGCCCACCCCCCAAAACGTTAGTCTTTTTAAGATGAACAAGTAAATATTTCATGTGGAGGGCAAGGTATGAGAGTGCTTTACCGTACCCAACAAAATGGAACCAACTCATGATTTGTGCCATTTGACAGAGAGATCAGCCCCTCCTCCCCCCAAAATCGGGAAAGCTGAGGAAAAGGGTCTCTCACCTTCAAAAAACTATCAAGTTCTAACAACTTCTTTGGGAAAAAATTGGCCACCAAGTCTTCCGCCTAAAGATGAGAAGAAACGCATTAAAAGGGTGGGATGATACCTCTCAGCGGCTTTCTCCCCTTTGGGAAACTCCCAATTATTGACCAACACTCGTTCCGCTATTTATTTCACTCACCTCACTTGTGATCCGCTCCCTGAAAGAATCAACCTAAAATCAACAAAGAGCGATTCAGTAAGAGCAAGTCAGGGCCTGGCCGACAGAGGTAAGGGCAGGGTCGGGGAAAACCGGATCTAGCTGTCTCTCCCTCACCTTGTAATTGTAGTGAGAAGCTGAGAGGCCCCCAGACTGCAAGTACTTTATTTTTTTGAGGACCCATTTCTCCATCTCAGGAGAGGGAAGCAGGGCTTGAGGGCAGCACCCACCTGCCCTTCCCTCTCTCCCTCCCTGTGTGTGAGGCGGCCTGCATGTGCGAGCAGACGAAAGGCGGGTAGATAGGGGAGGTGTGAGCTCACAAACGTGCCGACTCCCTTCCAGACCTGCCCTAAGGGACTAGGCAGGCCGGACTCCAAGGACAGCGGCAGCGTCCGGAGGCGGGGCTGGGCAACTTCCAGCTGTCACTAGCCCCAAGCCACGGAATCCACCACGTGTCCGCGGGGCTCTCCATCACCAGACAAGGGGCAGAAAGCCACCCCATATCATCCCCTCCCTGGATGCGGTCTCCGGGAGTGGGGGAGGGCTGAGCTGAGCGGAAGCTCAGAGCTGGTGTCCCCAGGGAGACAAAGACGCCATGGGGAGTAGGGAGCCGGTCAGAGTGCTCCGAGATCGAAGCGAGGGGGAAGGAAGCCCGGACCGGTGTCGCTACCTTGAGCTTCACTTCCTGATCCACCTTCAGCAACGAGGCCATGGCCGGGCAGGGCCGTGTTCGCTCCGCTGGAGACCGGAGGCGCTGTGGGCTCCGGGGAGGGGGTCAGAGGGACGGGCGTTATTTCGGCTGCTCTCGGGACGCGGCTGCCCTCGCCGGCTCACAGGCTGCTCACTTGCTCGCTCGCTCCCTCCCTCGGTGCCGCCTGCCCGCCCGCCCGCTGCCTGCTGCGGGATGCCTGCTTGCACTATCGCCTGCCCTCCCGGCTTTCGCCGCTCACGCCGGAAGTTACGTCACAGCCAAGCGCCGGGACCCCGGCGTGGGTGGGCACGTGCTCTGCGCAGCCGCACTGAGGTTTAGTTATTGACGCTCCAGGTTCGTATCTCCCGGGTGCCAGCGCCCGGTAAGAGGAAAGTTAGAGGGAGCGTGGCGGAGGCTGGTTTCCTGAGAACCGGGTCCCAGCGAGACTCGGGAGCTGTTTGACTCTCTGCCGGCGCGTCACCGGCCGTCACCGAAGGAACCTAATAAGCTCTGCGGTTTGGAGGACCGGACCGACGGCGGCGTCGCGCCCCGGTGACGTCAGACCGAGGAAGCTGGCGGTCCCGGCTGGGAGTTCGGGGATCTGGTCTCTGATTCCTGCTGCCTCCTCCCGTTGGCCGAAGAAGCGCTAGTGCGATGCTAGAGCCAAACAGAGGACAAGGCGTGTTGTGCCAGGTCCCCCACCTTCCTCCATCACTTATTCGTACGCTTTCAGACATTGGAGATCCACCTCCTGATGGGCAGATTGACCCCCCAGCGTGGGGTCGGCTACACCGTAAATCCTGGAACAGAACCCAGATCTCCTGACTCCTAGGACAGTGCTGTATCCATTTTCCTAATGGAAGGCCAATGTCGTGTCTCCACTCACCCTTTTTTCTTTTTCCACTTTGTTAACATTGGTTATTTCGCTAAATAAAATGGGTCAGGACATTGGGCTAGGCTCTGGGACAACACTGCCTCATAGCCTAGAAATATAATGTGAGGCACTTAATGTAAGTTAAAATCTTCTAGTAGCCACATTAAAAAGTAAAACGGGTGAAGTTCATCTTAATTATATATTTAACCTAGTTTCGCCAAATATTATTTAAACACGTAATCAATATTAAAAAATATGAATGAGATCATATACGTTCTTTTCTCATACCAAGTCTTCAAAATCCAGTATGAGTTTTACACTCACTGCACATCTCAGCTCAGAGGTGCCATATTTGCAGTACTGAAGAGCCACATGTGACTAGTGGCTCCTGTGTTGAACAGCACAGCTCTGGGATATCAAAGGTAAACGAGACTCAAATTCTCTGATCTCATGGGGATTAATACTGGGGGAAGACACCAGAAAGTAAACTGGAAAAAAAAATACCAAAATGTAATAAATGTTAGGAAACAAATGACTGATAAACAGAGAATAGCATGGGTTTTATTGAAGACATTGAAAGACTAGCAAGCTGGGAGTGGGGTGGGGAGGATTGTTGGGGAACAAATTGGATTAAGTGCAAAGGCAGGTCATCTGACTTATATTTTGGGGTCATTCCTGCTGCTAAACATCCGGGTCAGGCCTCTGTCCTAAGTGCAAGGAAAATGGGAATATGCAGTTAAATGAAGTGCGACTGACTATGGCCTTTGGAATCAGGGAGAGACATGGTTTCAAATCCCACCTCAGCTGTTCACTAGCTGCTGTCTTAATAAAATTACTGAAATGCTGAGTCTCAATTCCCTCATCTGTCAAGTTTTATTTTAATCACTATTAACAAATATATGTAATTCTGTAGGCTTGTATTGGAAATCATATATATTTCAAAGAACTAGCATAGTACCTGGACACAAGGCAGGCACTACATTCATAGTAGCTATTGTCAAATAAGCTACCAGTTAATGTTTAGCATGAAACGGTTATTCTTTAAACTATGTAATTATCATCCCTGCTTTCAGACTCAAAAAAAGTCCTTTTCCATTATTCAAGACTGCATACAATATAGCCCATACTACCCATCTTGCTCATTAACATCTGTTTCCCCCTTTTTCTTCTGTTTTCTTTTTTTTTTTTAATCCTCACCCGAGTTATTGTTTACCGGTTTTATAGAGACGGGAAGGTGAGGGAGGGAACATCCATTTGGGAGAGAAACATGGATCAGTTGCCTCCTGTATGCACGCCCACCAAGGATTGAACCCACAACCTACGTATCGTATGTGCCCTATCAGGGAATCAAACCAGCAGCCTCTCTGTTCACTGGACAACACCCCAACCAACTATCATCCCTCTGTTTATGACTATCCTTGTGCCTAAATTGCCCCTTTAAAAATTTTTAAAAATTGATTTTTAGAGAGAGAATATCCATTTTTGTCCCACTTGTTAATGCATTTATCAGTTGATTCTTGTATGCGCCCTGACCAAGAATCAAACCAGTGACCTCTCAGTGCATGGAACATCACTCACCCAACTGAGCCATATAGGCCAGGGCCAAATTACCCCTTTTTATAAGAGCATCAGTCATATTGGGTTAGAGTCCACCCTAAGGACTTCATTAACTTGATCATCTTCAAAGACACTATTTCCAAATAAGGTCACATCACAGGTGCTGGGACTAGGACTTTGGGGGTACAAAATTCAACCTATAACGTCTACTATTATCTGAAATCATTCGTTTGTTTACATTTGTCAAATTCTCTCCTCTAGAATATAAGCTATGAGAACAGTTCACCAATGTATCCTCCCAGACCTAGAAGAGTGATTGGTACATAGTAGGTCTTCAATAAATATTTGTTGAATTGATGACTTGCGGTGTATTGTTGAGTATTCACAATCCCTTGGGCACCATAAAACTGACTGTCATATATTCTCCAAGCAGCAGGGCACACACAGAGTTTACTATGTGCCAGCCTTGCTCTTTGTACCTCATATTAGATCATTTATTCATCACACTACCCTGTGTGACATACACTATTATGCTCACTTCAGAAACAAGAAAACAAGGCACAGAGTAGTTGAATAACTTGCTCAAGGTCAGTGTTGGTGAATGATAAAGATAGGTTTGAACTCAGGCAGTCTAGACTTTCAAACCCTCAGTTGTAATCTCTGTGCACTCTACCCCTAGAAGCCTATTACATCTCTATGCCTTTCTGAGATGGTATTAATGGCAGGTAAGCAGGAAGAAATGTAGGGCTATGAACCCACCACAGCAGGCTTTCCCTAGAGGGAGTCTCATGCTGAAAGATCCAACAGAAAGAAGGGTTGTAAAGATTATTTTATTAGCAATACCAGGAGAAAATAAATCTAGTTCCTATATTACATCTAATTATAGGAGGATCACCTCCTCACATTCAAAATAATAAAGTCATTTCTAGAAGTGAGAACGACTTTCTAAGAAATGTAAGTCACCAATGCCCTGGCTGGTTTGGCTCAGTGGATAGAGGGTCCCAGGTTCGATTCCAGTCAAGGGCACATGCCTGGGTTGCAGGCTCTATCCCCAGTTAGGGGTGTGCAGAAGGTAGCCTATCAATGATTCTCTCTCATCGTTGTTTCTATCTCTCCCTCTCCCTCTCTGAAATCCATAGAAATATATTTTTAAAAAAGAAATATGTCCCCAAGAAAAAAAAAAGGCAGATTTGACCTCATAAGAATTTAAAATTTGCACATCTGGGAAGTACCCGTAATAACCAGTTATACAAATCAATGAAAAATATTAAGCAAAATATTACCTAATAGATAAATGAGCAAAGAATGCAAACAGAAAATTCACAAAAGGGGAACACCAACCCAATCTATACCAAATATGCCAATGAAAATAACAGGGACATGCTTTCCCCCCCTCATTCCTCAAATATATGATACCTAATACTGGCCAACTCATTGTGAAAGAGGCTCTCTCATACATTACTGGAGGCAGAATATGATTATGTGCAACTGCTCTGGAAAACAATTGCTAATGTTAATCAAGAGACACAAGAACGCCATACTCTTTTCATTAGTAATTCCAATTGTGAGGCTTTATCATAAGAAAGCAGTCAGCTCTTCATTGCAACATTACTATAATCACCAAAAATGGAAGCAATGGAAGTTTCCAGCAATGAAGAAATACATTGTTAGTACACTTGATATGCTGTAATGCAGTGATGACAATTACCTAAACTGTAAGCAACGTGGAAAATTATTCAGTAGGTACTGTTAAATTTTAAAAGCAGGATACAAAAATTGCATATAAATTATAAATACAAATACAACTGTGTTAAAATACATAGAAAAAAACATTTTAATGGAAAACAAAAGTTATAGTGTGGTGAGATTATGGGTAATTTCATGACATTATTCCCCAGACTTCTTGTATGGTTAATATTATATTTCTGTAAAAGTTTAATTTTGCTGTAAATTAACCATAGACAAATTGTAAAAAAACAACAACAAACAAACAAACAATACAAACTGTGAAGTAAAGTCTCTGTCGAATGTCCAGTGAAAGACACTGCTTGAGCATATCAAATATAACATAATGACATATCATACACCATATATAGTAAGTTATGGTGTATGTTCTGTACAAATTGAATCATATCTATTGAATCATATACTGCCTATAACTTTTCTTATTTCAATTGACAATCAACTCTTGCCTCAATTCATGCAAAAACCTAGTAACTAGTTTTCCTGTTTCCATCCCTGCCCTTCTTCAGACTACTTGCAAAGTAGTCACCTGAATCAAGTAAAACACAAGTTTATTTCATTCTTTTTAATAGTTGCATAGTATTCTGCTAATGAATTATACCATAAATTTTTAAGCAATCCTCTATGATACTAATTTATACTCCCAGCCAACAATATTCTAGAGTTCCCCAAATGCTCATCAAGAGAGGATATTATCAACTGGCTCAGCCTTTACCAATCTCATAAATGATGAATGCCTCCCTGAAGTGTAATTTCAGTTGACTTAATTACAAGTGAAATGAAACATCTTATTTATTTTTTTTGTCATTCAACACCATCTTCATTCAAAAATATAAATATCTATGAAACATTTCAGAATATACTGCTGCCACCAAATACAGCCTATACTTCTAAATAAAGTCCTAAATTAATATGCAAATTTAAGCTTTAAAAATATTCTTTAAGAAAAAAAGGGGGCGGGGAAGAAGACTACCTGAAGAGTATGATATAAAGAAAAAAGGTCCTTTGAGGTCTATGGATGCCCTAAGTAAAGTCTTTTTATTTATCAACCATTTGTTTTTGTGATCTGCTTTTTCATATGCTTTGCCCATTTCATACTGGCCTATTGGTATTTTTATTAATTGTATAGAATTATGCATATAAAGGAAATTTGCCTTCTATTTTATGAGCTGCAACTTTTTTTCCACATTTTTCTTTAGTAATTTTTTTTCCAGTTCCAAAAGTTTTCATTTCTAAGAAGTAAAATTCAATATTCCTCTTTTTTGGCTTCTGATTTTCATGTCCTTCTTCACTCCAAGATTATTAAAAATATCCACACATGCTTTCATCTAGTACTTTTAATCATCATACTTTTTATGCTTAAATTTGTGAATAACTACAAACCTCTTTTGGTGTAAGCAGTGAAGTAGAAGATTCAGCTCACTACAATCTACAAGGCTCTTAGGCCCCACTCACCACTTATTAAGTAGATCATTTCCTCACTGATTTGAAAGACTAGCTTTATCACATACTAAATCTCCCTGTATACTTGGTCTATTTTTGAACTCTTCTATTTCATTGATCTCTCTATTCCTGCATCAAGACAAAAATGTTTCAGTTTTATACTTTATAACATCTTTATATGATTCAATATTTGAAGTGCTCGACTTTCTCTAATAATAATTGAAAATTTTTAATATAAAATAAGACACAAAGTTTACTACCTCCCTTCCAAGTGTGTCTACCACTCTCTCGGGCCGTTTGAAAGAAAGCCCAGCTCTGCCAAGGAGAAACTTTTAAAACTGACACTTCAGAAAGAACTAAAGTGGCTCCGCTCAGAAATGACAAATCTAAAGAAAAGTCACTGAATTAGAGACTGGCAGAGACTCCTCCATCTCTCCCTACTCGGTCCTTCCACTTCCCCAAAGCAACCCACGCTCATCCGCCGCCGGCCGCGTTTCCCAGCTCAACCGCTAGGGGCCGCAAGCCCGGCCCGAAAGCGGGTGCACCTAGACCGACCTAACTGGCTCCTTCTGCAGCTGCCGCCGTCGTGGCGTCACATCCGGTCAGGGCGGAAGTCCTCCCCCGGCCCACCGGGAAGTATCTGGAGACTGGACGATGGCAGTTCTGGAGGCCTCCCTCCAGGGCAGCCCGGAGGCCGTAGTGCCCCCGCGGTAGACCGGACCAGGGTGGCGGGCTCCGGACTCCGAGGTGAAGAGCGTCGAGGTCTGAACCGCGACCTTAGAAGGGAGCCTGGGAGCCCTGACGGCGCCTATTGCCGCCCCTCCCTGACTGGGCTGTAAACTGTTTTTGCCGGGACTGCCCCGGAAGCAGGTCTACTTGCTACGGTCCCTAGAGAGCACCGCGCGGTTGGGGTTTTCCCCTTCAGTAGCCCCAGAGTCGGGATTCAGGGGCGCAGATTCTCCCTAACGTCGCCTCCTCTCCATCGCCGCAGGGATGGAGGGATCTAAGACGTCCAGCAGCACCATGCAGGTGAGCTTCGTGTGCCAGCGCTGCAGCCAGCCTCTAAAACTGGACACGAGCTTCAAGATCCTGGACCGTGTCACCATCCAGGAGCTCACAGGTCAGCGAGACCCTTGCAGAGAGGGTGGTCAAAATCGTTGAAAGTGGGCAGCTTTGGACATGTAGGTCTTAAGGTGTCTGTCCGTGTAGTCTGCCACAGACACCCGTGTAAACCTAGGAAAGTCACTTAATCTCTCTGGCTCCCTGTTTTCTTACCCGGAACATAAAGGACTTCTGACTCAGTGCAGTCGTAGTTTTTTTCTCCTGCTCTTTCAGAGTAAAGGAATATGTACGTATATGTAATAACGAAGGGCACATTTTGTGGACTTACCATGTACCAAGTGCATTGCATGCTTTACTTAGTTTAGTCCCGGCAACAACCCCTAGGGATCATTTTACAAATGAGGAGTTGAGGTTCAGAAAACTTAAGTGACTTACTCAGTGGTCAACAGCTGGTAAATAGAGGAACTATTCTCATAGACCCAGGAAGTGAGATGTCGTTTTTAAAAGAGAAAACTGAATAAGCAGTTAAAATAAGCTCAAGGAGCCTGGTCCGTGTGGCTCAGTGGTTGAGCCTCGAGAGGTCTCTGGGTTCGATTCCGGTCAGATGATGTCCCTCTCTTGTCAGTGTTTCTATCTCCCTTACTGTCTCTCTAAAAGTCAGTTAAAAAACAAGTTTGGCTCAGTGGATAGAGCGTCGGCCTGCAGACTGAAAGGTCCCAGGTTCGATTCCCGTCAGGGGCATGTACCTGGGTTGCAGGCACATCCTCAGTGTGAGGTGTGCAGGAGACAGCTGACCAATGTTTCTAACTCTCTGTTCCTCTCCCTTCCTCTCTGTAAAAAATCAATAAAATATATTTAAAAAAAAAACAATAACAAAAACAAAAACATTAAAAGCTCAAGGATTTGGAGACTGCCTGCTTGGATTTAAATCCTGGCTATCATTTACTAGCTGAATGACTTTTTGCAAGTTACATCACCTCTCTAGGTCCTGGTTTCTTTATCAGTAAAACATAAAACAATCTCAAGGTAGTTTTCAGAATCAAATATGACAAAGAATATAAATACTTAGGAATATACTGGGCAAATAATACTCAGTAAATGTTAGCTAATATTACTACTTGATTTCTCTCTTTGAGGATAACTAATTCTTTAATATATTTTAAACTTTTTATTATGGAAAAAATTTAAATATATAGCCAAGAGAAAGCATAATGAACCCCCTTGTATCCATCACTTAGTTTCAACAACTAACTACGTCCTTGTGTTCTCTTTATCTTCACTCACCTCCCATCTCCACTCACTTGATTTTTTTTTCACTTTAACACCTACCTTCAACAATTATTAATGCATACTTAATAATGTTTCATTTAGCCCCATCTATTCTCCCACCCCAAATTATTTTTATTTTATTTTTTTGAATTTTATTATAATTTCTTAAATATATGTTTATTGATTCCAGAGAGGAAGGGAGAAGGAGAGAGAGGTAGAAACATCAATGATGAGAGAGAATCATTGACTGGCCACCTCCTGCACGCCCTCCACTGGGGACAGCCTGAAACCTTAGTGCCCCCAACCAGAATGGAACCCGGGACCCTTCAGTCTGCAGGCTGACGCTCTATCCACTGAGCCAAACCAGCCAGGGCCAAATTATTTTTAACATTCTTTTTTTTTTTTTTAATCCTCACTAGAGGATTCAAAAAAATAGAGAGAGGGAGAGAGAGAGAGAGAGAGAGAGAGACCCAGAGACCCAATGCACGAAATTCGTGCAAAAGTAGACCTTCCTTCCCCCAGAGTCCAGCACTGGCTTTCTTCTGGCACCGGGGACCTGGGTTTCCCTCACAGCCTCAGCCCCGGCTTCGTCTGTAAGGTCATCTGTAAGGATGTCTGGTCTAATTAGCATATTACACTTCTATTATTATTATAGATATATACTAGAGGCCCAGTACATGGCATTCATGCACTGGGGGAACGGTCCCTCAGCCCACCCTGAGCCCTCTCACAGTCTGGGACCCCTCGGGGATGTCCTACTGCTGGCTAAGGCTCGGTCCTTAGTGCTGCCGCAGAGGTGAGGCTCCCACCACTGCCCTGTGCTCTCCAGCTGTGAGCCCAACTTCTGGCTGAGCAGAGCTCCCCTGTGGGAACGCACTGACCATCTGCCCCCTGGTGGTCAGTGTTCATTGCAATGACCAGTCATTCCAGTGTACAGTTGATTTACATATTAGAGTTTTATTATATAGGATTTTTTTTTTAAGGAAGGATATTTTGCCATTGATTTTCAGAGAGTAAAAGGCGGGGGAGAGAGAGAGAGAGACATCAATGTGAAAGAGACACATCAATTGTTTGCCTCCTGCACACACCCTGACTGGGGCAGGAGATTGAGCCTGCAACCAAAGTGCATGCCCTTGACAGACCCTTCAGTCTGTTGGCCGATGCTCTAACCATTGAACACTGGCCAGGGCCCAAATTATTTTGAAGTAAATCCCAAACATAAATATAGTTAATATTTTGTAACTATTTTTGAAAGATAAGGCGTCTTTAATCACTAGTGGCCCGGCGTACGGATTCATGCACATTGGAAGGAAATTAGAAGAAATATTTTAATACCGCTATTTGCCCTTTCTCTATAATAGAAGTGTCAACCAAATTCACCATCGACAGTGACAGATCGAAACACAGGCATGCGATTGGTGCCAGCGAGAGCTTTATATGTATCATGAGTCACTTAGCCATTTGTATATATAGAATAAACTTGCTTAATTAGACCTGCTTTCTGATATAGCTAAACTTTTTCCAGCCCAGTGAAGCACCCCAACTTCTCTTTCAGATAATTGTCAGCAACACAGCAGTAAATATCAACTGAAGCAGATTATTATTGTAGATCTCGCAGGGAGGACAAAGGGTAAAATATTAGCTGCAGCAGTGTTTGATTATATTCTGTCCAGTGAGAAAACCTCAACTCATTTTCTTACTTCTTTTCAGTTGGGTCAAGTTTCTAAGCTTTCTAAGTCTCTGTTTTCTGGCTAATGAAAAGGAAATAGGATTCCACCAAGTCTCCAGGGCTTCTGCGAGGATCTAATGAGATGAGGCACAGAAAAATGCTTCACAGACATTTGGTTAAAGTGTGAAATGTTTGCACCTGACTATGAAAAAACTAAGGAGGCTAGTCGTCACTAGGGAGAGGAAGCTGGGTGTTGCTACTTAAAGTCATTACTTGGACGAAGAGAAGGATATTTAGCATACTAGCCTTTTATATATAGAGATTATTTTGGGAAAAATTGAACTTAATCCCATTTAATGGGGGTAGAGAAAAGATTCTTCTTTGTGTAAATAGTACTTTAAGGAAAAGGTATAGGTGGGGGTGGTTATGAGTATAATTCCAATTCTTTTTTTATACTTTTTTGTCATTGTTGTTAATCCTCACTGAGGATATTTCTTTCCCATTGATTCCCAGAGAGTGGAAGACAGGGAGGGAGAGAGAGAAACATTGATCTGAGAGAGACACATCAATTGATTGCCTCCTGGGACCGGGATCGAACCTGCAACCCAGGTTTGTGCCCTTGATGTGCATGTACTGATGCTCAACCACTGAGCAATGCCAGCCAGAGCTTTTTTCTATACTTTTTAAAAATTGTTTTATTGTTTAAAGTATTATTACAAAGAGTATTACATATGTTTCCTTCCTCTCCTCCCCCGCCTTTCTATACTTTTATACCCACTCCTTTGATAAGATTCTTTCTGACTCAATATTTTCCTTGCCCTTAGCTCCATTACTTGCCACAGCCCAGGTGAAATCAGGAGAGACCCAGGAGGAAGAGGGTAACTCAGGAGAGGTAGGAAACACTGGAGTGCAAACCGGGTTTCTGCAGGGTGCTTGGTGCTTTTAGAGCCCACAAACTTTTGGGATCTCTTTTAACGAGGCATTCTACAAGCCACTGTAGGATCATTGAAGGTACCTGAAGTTACAGGGTTACTGAAAGAGTCATCCATTTAAAAACGTGGAGAGAAGTTCTTCTTTATTTGATGCAGAATTTTAAGCCATTATAGGTGAGAGATGGGATGAACTATATACAAGGTGACCAGACGTCCCGCTTTTGGCGGGACAGTCCCGATTTTTAACAGTTTGTCCCACGTCCCACGGCGTTTTAAAAAAGTCCCGATTACTCTTTGTAATATTTTAAGTAATAATATATTAAAAAAAGAAGAAAAAGAAAAAAAAAGAACCCTCCCTCTCCCCCCGGTCAATGGTGCACCGCTTTAAATCTGGTCACCTTAATATATCCAGGTCATCTCAGGGCATTCCTGGTTTACATCTGTTGTCCTAGCTAGTTTTTAATATCTACTCCTCTCCATTCTCAAAAGTATCTTGGTTTTGACAACAAATTATATGATTACCCTAGCCAGGGGGGGATTGTCACTGTTAGAAAACATGTCTTTTTTTTTTTTTTGAGAACATGTCATTTTTAAATTGTGATAACTTCAGTGATCATTTTCATTGCCAAAGACAGATATATGTTTTTGATCACATGTAAATTATATCAATGTATTTAAAACATAAAAAATTACCTACTTTTTTCTTTGCCATGCCAAACTTCATTGTAGTCTGATCTGGCTTTTTCCTTGTGCCATGATATTTAGGGAATCTCACCCTACCCCTGACTAGAAAGTGTTGAGAAAATGCATATTTAATTATAATTGAATATAACATTGGGAATGCTGTTCCCCATAAAAAAATCAAATGGGACTTGGGGTGTGTCTGCACCCGGGGTTCTTTCTTAGTATTTAAGCATTGGCTAGGTAATACCCAGTTAAGTCTCTGGTTTATTGTCTTGTTGTCAATCAAGGGTAAAGTCAAATAGTTCTAAGCTGCCAAAATTCTAATGCCCTCTTATTTTGTTCCCAGGAGCCATTTATTGAAACTCGTCAGGATGGTGTCTCTCGCAGATTCATCCCCCCAGCCAGGTGCCTACTACTCTTCAGCCCCCTGCTCCTTGCCAAAGACTAGGAGAATTTTCATTGAACCCACAATTGAGACCTGGAGCCAGGTGATAGAGATATATCATCACCAGCCTTTTGGCTCCTCCAAAAAAGATGTATTCCCTTAGACTGGCCCATCATCTTCTAATACTAATTGAACTTTTCCTGTAGCCATTTATACATGGAAAGAGACAATAGCTCTCATGATAAAGAAGTGAGAAAAGTCCAGGGAGTGATTGACTAATAAAAGAGATGGACTCTTGAAAAGTTTAAGAATAGTTAGTGTTAGATATTTAGGTTCTTAGTTTTTGATGCATGTGAAGGTGGCTCTCGAGGGGTAGAATGTCAAAAAATGGTCTTTCCAGATTCTCCTTCCTTTTCTATTGTAGACACACACATCAGTTTTTGATTCCCCTTCTCCCTTCTTAGTCTGTCCAGGCCAACCTTCGTGCTGAGTGCCCCTGTGGAAGACCAGCATGGCCTTCCCTTGGGAGAGAGGTACCCTTGGGAGGTCAGTCGGGCTAGGAGAGGGTATGCACCTTGAGGCCCCTCAGCTGGTGCTTGAGAGTCTCTGCCACTGGCACCTCAGTAGGTGGAGGAGGCCTCTTTGCTCCCTCATGTGGCCCATGGGCGGGGGGCTGTCTGCAGGATGATGTCTACAGAAAGTGCCAACAGCTTCACTCTGATTGGGGAGGCATCTGATGGTGGAACCATGGAGAACCTCAGCCGAAGACTGAAGGCAAGTCAACCTCATTCCAGCATTAAGCAGTGGGCACAGCTGGCAGAGGGGGTTGTCTGGGCAGGTAGCGTGGGGCAGACCCTACCCTGACTCTCCCATACTTCCAGGTCACTGGGGACCTTTTTGACATCATGTCAGGCCAGACAGATGTGGATCACCCACTGTGTGAGGAATGCACAGATACTCTGTTAGACCAGCTGGACACTCAGCTCAACGTCACTGAAAATGAGTGTCAGAACTACAAGTGAGTGCCTCCAGAGCCAGGGCCTTCGGGTCTTAGAGCCATCACTGCTCTGAGACTGCCTGCTTCTTACCCAAGAGCTGTGCTCAACTCAGGTAAACAGAATAACAGGTTCCTTCTGCAAGCATACTCTCTGTCCTTGGCAGGCGCTGTTTGGAGATCTTAGAGCAAATGAATGAGGATGACAGTGAACAGCTACAGATGGAACTAAAGGAGCTGGCATTAGAGGAGGAAAGGCTGATTCAGGAGCTGGAAGATGTAGAAAAGAACCGTAAATTAGTGGCAGAAAATCTTGAAAAGGTCCAGGCTGAAGCTGAAAGACTGGATCAGGAGGAGGCTCAGTAAGTGATCACCCTGTTCTTCTAATTTCCTGCCCTGAAAGCTCCAGGAGGGGAAATGGCTTCCAGCTGAATGTGTGTGATTAGTTTGTAAGCTGCATTCAACTGTCATTCTGCAGCATGTCAGCTCTGGATCCTGCATATTGTTCCCAGGCCCTGTTTCTAGAGATTTGTTTGAAGAGTTACGTATGAAGGGTCAGCATGACTAAGTAAAAAAAGCATTTTGATTAAATAGAGAGTGGAGAGCCAGGCTGTAGTCACAGCTCTGTGCTGTAGGGAACAGGGCTCATTTGGGTAAGTCAGCCTCTGCACCCAGCATCCTGCTCTGGAGAGATGAACATACTGGCCCACATTCATTCCTTCTCAAGTCAAAAATCTCATTGGTGCTCTCGACCTGAGAGAACACTCTGTCTACTGGAGGAGAAATAGTGTCCACATTAACTGAAATAGGGGAAGTGAAGGACAGAACAAAAAGTTAATTTTTCACAGAGCAATGTAACAAGTTTCATTGGAAATGGTGTTTACTATTTAAAGGACAATAAGAATGTAGAGGTGAAGTTATAGGAGTTCAGTTATGGCCAAGCCATGAAGAAGCCACTCTTGACACATTTCACCTTGATTCTGGAAAAGGTCAGACATCCGAGAGGTGTTTGGCCTGGTTTGGAAGAGTCCTTTCTTCTTCCCCTTTTTGCATATGGGCAGCTGGAATTTGAGACATTCCTGTCCCTCCCAGGCAAAACAACTGGGGCAAATATGTTCCTTTGAGTGGGATCTGTGACAAATCTCAGTGATGCTGTAACTAGATGTAACCATAATCACTAAGAAGGAATCCTTAAGGAGGGTGATAACAGAGAAATGTTAGCCCCCAACTAACAGCCTTCACTGGCCTCTTTGGCTGCTCACAGGTATCAGAGGGAATACAGTGAATTTAAACGACAACAGCTGGAACTGGATGATGAGCTAAAGAGTGTAGAAAACCAGATGCGATATGCCCAGATGCAGCTGGACAAGCTGAAGAAAACCAATGTCTTTAATGCAACCTTCCACATTTGGTAATGAGGGCTGGAGGGTGAGGAGTGTCTGGAAAGCACTACATATCTGGACCTTAGCTGTTGACCACTAAGCCAGGGTGTCTACCTCCTGCAAAATAGGACTGTGTATCATTTTCATCCCATCTAGGTTTTTTCCATCCTTGGGATGGACTACGTACAATCAGAGGGTTGGAATTCTAGAGCTTAGTACCATCCACTCTTCCAAGGAAAGGGACAGATCTGAGCTCTCTAGCCACATGAAATTCTGGTCCTCTGCCTGGAGCTGATTTCTTACCTATAGGGTCATTCACGTATTAATTTACTTGGTGTTTTATCTGTTTAACTAGTATCTATTGAGCATCTACTGTGTGGTAGGCACTATTCTAAGCACTAGGATGGCAACAGCAAACAATATGCATTCTACCTTCTAGTTGTTTATAATCTAGTGGACGAGATGAATAAGAGGTACTTGTAATACAGATTGATAATGGTTAACCTAAGGTGCTGTGGGAACACATAAGGGCACTTTACCCAGTGTGAGCAGGCCACATGGAAAGTTTCCCTCAGAGGAGGTTGATGTTTAAGCTGAGATGTGAATAGAAGTCTGCAGAGGAGGGGGGGTTGTTCCTGTCAGAGAGAACATCATGTGCAAAGAAACAGGGAGTGGTGAATTCAGAGAACTGAAAGGAGCTTATTGTGACTAGAGTGTAAAGGGGAGAATGACAGGATATGAAACTGGAGAATTACCAGTTCCTAAAGTACCTTGTAGGTATCATGAAGGGATTTGGACTTTATGGAAAAGGCAGTGATAGCCCAGCTGGTGTAGCTTATTGGTTGAGCATTAACCTATGAATCAGGAGGTCATGGTTCAATTCCCAGTCAGGGCACATGACTGGGTTGTGGGCTTGACCCCCCCAGTGAGGGGCGTGCAGGAGGCAGCCGATCAATGATTCTCTCTCATCATTGATGTTTCTGTCTCTCTCCCTCTCCCTTCCTCTCTGAAATCGATAAAAAAATATATTTTAAAAAAAGGCAGTAGGAGCCATTGAAGCATTTTAGTGACATGATTACATTTGTGGTAACTTTACGTGCAATGTGAGAAATGACTTGAGGGAAGAGGGTACTATTTTTGGTAAGGAAACTTGTTAGTAGGAATCTAAATAGAAAAAGAGAGTAATGGCATTGAGTTTGGAGATAAGTGGACAGACTAAAGAGATTTAGGAAGTAAAATTAACAGAGTTTGATGCTTTCTTGAAGGGAGAGAGCTGAGAGAATTCAAGGATAATGCCCTAATTTCTGCCTTGGCATCTGAGCAGCAGGTGGAAAGATGACTCACCTTGTAGACATGTATTTCAAGTACAAGTACCAAGAAGAACTTGGATACATGATTCTGAAGACACTAGTAAGGAGAGAGATTTATGTTTTAGGTAAGAGCAGGAAGTATTAGAAGTTGCTAAGTTTTAAGTTCTCCCTGTATTTTCCCCTGTCCTTTTGCCTTCTATAGGCATAGTGGACAATTTGGCACAATTAATAACTTCAGACTGGGTCGCTTGCCCAGTGTTCCTGTGGAATGGAATGAGATTAATGCTGCTTGGGGCCAGACAGTGTTGCTGCTCCATGCCCTAGCCAATAAGATGGGTCTGAAATTTCAGAGGTAAGATATGTCACCCTTCCTTGGGGTATGGTATGTCTCTGATATAATTTGTACTCCATACTGGTACTGCTGTCCACTATGGCAGGAACCCTTAGTCCCAATAGTCTGGGAGTTTTCTTTCTGTTTCTGGTTTTCCGCTCACCCCAGGGCTCTTTCTATTGATCAAGCAGTCCTCAAGCTGCAGTGGTCCCCAGCCCACCAGTATCTCCAGGACTTTAGGGTTACTCAAGCTATTTTCAGTTTTTGTTTTTAAATCTAAACCAAAACAGACGTTCATCCACACAGGCCCCCCAGACGATTATATATATACTTTGTTCACTAAGCAAAATCTTAAACATGGAGCCTATAGGGAGGTTTAGAGAGAGGGTGGAAATAATAAAAGAGGTAGGATGAAGTCTCAAAATCATCAGATTCTAACATTCCAATAATCACTTTTGGAGGAGCCCTATATCTATCTCTGTGCATCTCCTTTTTAGGTATCGACTTGTTCCCTATGGAAACCATTCATACCTGGAGTCTCTGACAGACAAATCTAAGGTACTCTGGGAAGCTCCATTTTCACTGAAATACAGAATTTTTATATCTCGTTAAAAAACAGTTTATTCTTGATGATATTATTCCATTTCCTCCCTAGACAAATATCTCATGAAGAGCCAATGTCTTGTCCAGGATTAGCTCTCTGAGGCCTAGAGAGAAAATGAGTGTTTTTTACAGTCTATTGAAAAGGGATATGGGCAGATCAGAGGAGAATGTGTGCTCTAGGAATCACTATGAGGTAGATGTTTAATACGTTTCCATTGATAATAAAGAAGTTCTAGGTGCATTGTTATTCCCCAGGGTTACAGTTTTCAGTGGAATACAGAAGGAACATGACTTGAGAGATTGGTAGGATTGGGAACAACCTCTGATAGCCTGTCTTGGTGCCACACCCATAGCCAGTTCTCTCTTCTTGGGCAGGAGCTGCCATTGTACTGTTCTGGGGGGTTGCGGTTTTTCTGGGACAACAAGTTTGATCACGCCATGGTGGCTTTCCTGGACTGTGTGCAGCAGTTCAAAGAAGAGGTTGAGAAAGGCGAGACACGATTTTGTCTTCCTTACAGGTCAGTATCCCCCAGTGCTGAGTGAATCTAGAGTAGGACCAAATGGAGCAGAATTGAAGGGACAGTAAGAATGGAGGCAAACATAGTATGAATGGGGGGAAAGCAGAAATGGTACAAAATCTCATGACACTGATGGGCAAAGACTGATCTAATACTGCAAGTAGGACAGAATGTGACCACCTGACTCCTGGAGAAAAAGAACGCTGTCTTGGGTAGTTTCGGGGATTTTCTTGCTGTGGAGCTCATGCCCCGTCTCCAATTTCAGGAACGTTTTCCCTTAAGGCCCTGGAAATATTCAGGAATGCTTCCTTTGGTCAAATTGTGTAGGAGTCCGGTGATGGATAGAGACCTTAGTTCAAGAGAGTAAAGCGGAGCTGCTTCTGTCACCCCAAAACAAAGTGTTTCTTTTCTTCTGCTCCCTTCCCTCGCATGAGTTCAGGGATGCCTAGGGACAGAGAGGAGCACTGTAACCCGCACTTTCCCTCTGCTCCAGGCTTGTCATCTGTTTGGGTGTGTGTCCTGTCCCTGTACTCCAAATGACAATGAGGCTCTTGTGACAGCTTTCTTGACTTTGGGCTTTCAAGTAAATCCAAAATACACTACCTATTTCTTGCCAAGTTCTTTAATAGATAAAATGACGTGAATGGTCCCATGATTAGGTCCCTGCCCATTTGCCTGAACTGACTTAAATCAGATCTCAGTTACTAATGAGCTCTGCTGTGTCCATCTGTAGGATGGATGTGGAAAAAGGCAAGATTGAAGACACAGGAGGCAGCGGCGGCTCCTATTCCATCAAAACCCAGTTTAACTCTGAGGAACAGTGGACAAAAGCTCTCAAGTTCATGCTGACGAATCTTAAGTGGGGTCTTGCTTGGGTGTCCTCACAGTTTTATAATAAATGACTTTCTGTTTTCCTTAGCGGGATGTTTGCCTTAAAGGCTTTAAATTTTGTTTTGTTTGAAAAGTTTTAAATTAAGTTTGGGTACTATTAAACACATGTTTACAATACCAAAAAGAGAAAAAATCTACAAAAGCCACTTTATTATAAAATATCACATGGCAAATAGTTCCCAGAGCTACACATGCCATGTTTAGCTACCAGCCTTGTTATAGTTTTGACTCTTAACCCCATGCCTTCCTTTTCCTCTCTCCCCTTAAACTACTAATTTAAATTTGCTTCTGTTTTTGTTTGTAACTGAGTTGAATTGAGATAGATGTGTTTTCACTGTAATTTATCTCTCTCAACTTCCTGCACTTAACAATATTAAATAGAAACTTTTGTCTCCACTGAGATGATACGATGTATGAGACACACAGTTGGATAATGTGAGAAAATGACATATAAGCGTTGGTCATCATGTGATGTGATCAGAAGCTTGAAATTTAACACTTCTCACTTGGCTCTAGTACTGAATGCCTGCTCTGCTCTGTGTTAGAGATATGAAATGGTGTTTGATACTCTTGGAGACATTATGTAGAGAATTATTTGTAATAAAAGATTTGCTGCATTCTGATAACTGCCCATGGTGCACTGTTGGATTTTTCTTTAACGAAATAGACTACTTTGTATTCTGGGAGAATTGAGTTCAAGTGCAGGTATGTGGAAACTCTGTAGAAACATGTTTAGAGATGGGTTAGTGTTACTTTTTAAAAGGACTAGTGAAAATATACAGCTGTAAAGAAAACCCTATTTTTGTAGATCTTAGTAACAGAACAGATGTTTAACTTTAAGGAGAAATACAGGCTGCCTTCTTGCTCAGTTAAGGTCACCCAGATGGCCTCAGTTTTTGAGCCCGTGGTAATACTAATCTCCATGTCTGATATTCTCTCATGAAAGGAACAATTAAAAGCCATAAATATCGTGTTAAACAAAAACGAACCAATTTCACTAATATTCTCTCTCTCTTAACTTCTTACATTTTCATTCTGATATGGCAAAAAGGACATGCTTGTCCACCTTAACTCTTTCTCTGATGCAGGAAAATAAGCATAAAGTTGGAATACAAAACACAGTTCATAAGATACTTGAAACTTTTGTACCCTGAGTATAAAGTAAACAAAGGGAGGGGTGAGTGCAATGACGGAAGGCTGTTTCTGTTTGGCAGATTCTGTCTGCTTCATGTGTTGGAGGAAGCAGCAGCCCTCAGAGCTCTGGCTGCCAGGTGGGGAGAAATAGGCTGCTGCCGCCTCGGAGTGTTGGCTCCCACGCTGTGCATCAGGATTGCATAAGAGAATGCAGCAATGCTCTCCAAGGCAATACCCGTGATGCTCTGCAAGTGCTCCACAACCTTCAGAAATAGAGACAGATTTTTTATTACTAAATCATCTCAACATGTTTTAGTTCACAGATTGTTTGGGCTGGTCTCTCAAGCCAAATATAAATTTTTTTGTTTCTCTGTATTTACAGAGAAGATTAAATCCAGACCCCAGTGTTTGCCAATAGCCAAACTACACTAGGATACATTTGCCCTGATGGTGTTAGTGTGGAAATTTTCTACTAGACATTTCACTGGGCTGGAGATAAGTTTAGTAAAAGGTGAGAGGGATATTTGAGCCTTGACATTTTCTCTATTCGGGAGGATGTCTATATTACACTTTAACATGATAGCAGATTATCATCATAAAGAGAAATGGACACGCTGAACTTGGACCTCCATTGCTAATTTCGTAAGAGGAAAAGTAGAGAACACTTTTCAGTCCTAACCTAGTTTTTCCTCTTGCAAATCCTGCTCGTTCAGCTTAATCCTGGGTCTTGGCACTTACCTTTTACAGTCTTCTGTTTTCCTTTAATTAATGCTTTCTATTAAATGAATTCTGACCGTGCCGGTCCTGCTCAGTGATGCATACCTGGCTCCAACACACATGGTTTTGGATGAATGCACTTGCTGCAATGATCCCTACTGCCAATAGCATGAAGTCTTCCTTCACTGAAACAAACTTTTCCCTGAGTGATGAAAACCATTATTAATTTTGGGGCTGAAATTTGATCTTCCAAATCTTAGGGTCATGGAAATTCAATCGTTGATGTTGATCATTGTGGATTTTTTAGATATGGAAGGAAATGGCCAAGTAATAGTTAATTGACCTTCTCCCAGCCTCCCCCAAATCAATTGGGATTTAAACATGAGCCTCCTGTCTGGTTTATAGGCCTTTTGTTGTTCCATCTGTCTCCTTAACAAACGTAATTGTGAGGCTTTTTACTATTCTGACTTTACAGTAATCAAACACTTTTGTCCAAGTTGCAACCTTGTGACTGGCTTTTATTCCCCAAGTGACTATAAAAGCAGTCAGGTAATCTCAAATTATAAACAGCTATAAAGAAAGAACTAGGAAATAATTACTTGAAGTCATTTAAAGTTTAAAGTGAAAACTTAGGGTTTTGCCGATGGGGCTCAGTCATCTGCATCCAGGCAACATACCGGACGTTCGTTTGAACCGGATAACCTGTGCAGGTTATCTGTGGATTGGATGCCTTGCTAGGTAAATTCCATTCCCCAAGTTCTCATGCTACATTCTGGACTCTGTTTCTGGAAGGAGCTAATGCTAAAGGGGTTGCCTTACCCTTGTAGCTGACTGGGTGTGGAGTTCTCAATTGAAGCCCTTAGCAGGCTCTCATATATGGGTTCGTGCAGAAGATAGACTAGGTCGAGCAGGGTTAGGCAGGTTGCATGCAGCTGCGTGGCTGGGACCAAACAGCCATTGTATCCTAGATGGAGTATGGGCGCGGGAAAGAGCGTTATTCAGGTCTTTTCTGATCACAGTCACGGTTGTTACGCAACATAAAACTGTTGAGCTGCTAATGTGCTTCCTGGTTGCTTTTACTATAAAAAAAACCTTTTCAGCTGGAGGTCCATTTTAAAGGACAAAGGAAAAGGTAGAGAAATCTCCAAATATACAATTAGAGTATATTTGTTTGCTCCCCTCTTATCTCATGCCTCTCTATAAAGTCAACTCTTCGGTCCTGCAGTAAGAGAGTCCAAACAGAAGCCAGGAGCTGAGACCTAAATTTCTTTTCCTGACAAGTACCAGAGAGAGCACTTCCCTCAATCAGCCCAGGCTTCCTGCTGTTCCTCGTTGGTGGGTTCTGCCCAGTGTCCCAAACCCTTGTGTACATTCTTACTGCTTTCTATGGAAGACCAACGCACAGTCCCTGGAACACAGTAAGTTACCTAGAACCTCCAGGAGCATCTCCACATATGCCAGAGGAGTAGGCAGGTTGATTTGGAAGTTCAGGGACTTCAAAATATCAAGCTCTGACTCTAGCAGTTCTTCTTTCGTGTATAGATATCCTAGCGCCTGGAGGAAATTCAGGACTGTAATGTTGCTGATGATCTGGGCAAGGAAAAACAGTGAGCGAGAGGAAAGGGTGTCAGAGTAAAGGTCATACATCTTGGCACAGTGTACAAAGCCCTTCACAGCCCAGCCCGTGCCTTCCTCTTGCCTTTTCCCTTGATAATTCCCTCTTACACTGAATGCTTGTCATATAGAACTTGCAATGCTTGTCATATAAAACTCAGACCCATCAAGCTCCCCGAGCCTCTACAATGCTGTTACCTGGACCTGGACCTCCTTTCCTCACCCTTCTCTCTTCCTGCTTTTCTTAATTCCTCTCCCTCTTCCGTTAGGATCCACCCATCTTCCACAACCCCTCCCCCTTCAAGTCATTTTCTCTAAATACACTTCTCGACTCTCCCAGCTGGTATATTCCTAGCCCTCTGTATTGACACTAATCAGGACACATTCCCACATTATTTGCTTGTGTGTCTTCTCTCATTGGATAAGTTCCTAGAGAGCACAGACAATATTTTTGCTGTTGCAGCCATGGCACCTAGTGCAGCATCTGGCCATGGAAGACAATAAATATTTGTTGAATGAATGGTACTTTATTATATAGACATTGGGTAGTAATGTGGAAAATTTTTATCCTTTTAAACGTAATAGTTTACCTTTAATGCTGATATGTTAGCCGTTCAGACATTTTAAGTAAACTGTCCTTGAGTCCAAGGGGAGAAAAGGTGACCTGTATGAACAATGGCCGCTGTCCAGCAATTATACTTTGGGAACAGAACTTCAGGCTATTTAATAAGTGCCTCTATGTGACTGTGTGTGTGTGTGTGTGTGTGTGTGTGTGTGTGTGTGTGTGGTATGGTTAGGAAGCATAATTACACTCTGGAATTTCCACATGAGTAGTATCACCTAGCCTAGGAGTAGGTTTCTCACAGTCACCTCTGAATGAGCGGTTTCTTTCTAACACTCAGGTGCCCATGAGCAACCCCAGCTCCTTACTTTGTAGTGGAAAGAAAGTTTGCTTGCCAGCTGAACACATGACACAAGACGCAGGATGAATTTGTTGAAAAGCTGCTCTTTTAGAGCCCTCCAGTTCTGAGGCACTGTCTTATCCCTTAGCTGGATTGTGGCTTGCCTGCAGATATTCTCTGCCTGCTTAACCATAAACCTAAAAAGAAAGGAAGGGGAGAGTGAATAATCCACACTCAGTCAAACTAAAGGGTGTTTCTGCTTCAAATTATGCTACATCTTATCCTCTCCAATACCAATCACTGGTTAAGAAATTTACATTTGCACGAGAGGGTACAAAACCAGGTAAGGGGCAACTAGTACTATTTTGGGAGTGTATTTTTTTTTTAAGGTTTGGATATATTAGTCATTCTGAGAGGTACCACTACAAAGGCCTTATGCTCAGGGCTTTACCTTTCTAGGATTTCTACAGCCTGGTAGCTCACGGATTTCTCCAGACACCATTGTTCAGACAGGAGAAAAACAAACTCTGCCAAAACAGAAAAGAAGAGCCTAATTCACAAGTGCAACCAAAACCACTCTGTGAACTCTTGGCGTTGTGTAAAAGCCATGATGGGGCCAAGGGAAGGGGGTCGGGAGGTGAGAAAGATGAGACTGAAACAACCCGAGCTGAGATTAGTTCCTTTTGCTGCCAATAGACAGATCAGAGGCATGAAAAGGAGGCTGACTGAGCGCCAAAGACAAGGGCGTACGGAGCCCCCTCAGTGACCCTGGAGCCTTCCTGTGGGTCTCAGCTGATAAAAGGCTTGGCCAGCTACACGCAAACAGCCCAGCTGGTCTAACTGGCCTCTACACCATGCTGGGAACCCCCCAGCTCCAAGGGTGAGTCTTGGATGGCTAAAAATCCTAACCCTTATATTCTGTTTGCAGTGGAATGTTGACAGGAACAGAAAGGTCCCTCCTGGAGCTACAATATTCTTTATAATACTGTTTGTTTAGTAACCACCCTCTGGAGAACTCCCACTGCTTTACAAACACGTTTCACCTTACAGCTGGACACCGTCTCTCCACCACCGGTTTGTTGGGTAAATCTGTGGTGGCTGAGCCCCTCCCAGGAGCAAGTTGGTTACGGTGGAGTGGCTCGTTTTGAAGAAACATCCTCTAACTCGGGGAACAGAGCCCAATTTGGGAGGTGGGGGAGTCGCTGGGAAGGTGGGAAGGGCAAGATACCTTGGCAAGATTTAAGGCTGCCTGTTTCTCTTTGAAAGAACCGCCCCAGATAGAATTTTATTTAGTTTGCAATATCGTTAGAGGGCGGACACAAGGGTAAATGTTAGTTCTCAATAAAGAAAGCTGCAGAACTGGGAACTTTTGGCACCGATTGGTAAAGAAGTACATACAATCAAATTACCGTATGTCTTCAGAGAAAACCTGACTTTCTTGGGGGGGTGGGGGCAAACAAACTATAAAAGTCAAGGTAGCACAAGGTAATTTAACAATCTACACAACACATGACATAGGTGTGTTGTACATAGGTGTATGTACAAAACATTATCGTTACAGAGACTAGAGTGTTGCTGCCAGTGTCCAATGAAGAGAACTCGTTTAAGCAATTAAGCAAAATACTCGAGAATAATTGTGTGTTATTAGCCGATCCTCCTACTTAATGGAGTTGGTTTTCTTTGTGTGTGTGTGTGTGTGTGTGTGTGTGTGTGTGTGTGTGTAGTTGTTTGGTTTTGTTTTGGTTTTGCTCTGAGTTATCTGGGCAATTGTTTCTATTTTCCATTTTAATTTGCCAAGGAAACTGAGCTTGGGTCAGTGGAATGGGGGAGGGTTACACCCCGGCCGCGCTGCTGGCTCCGCCTCCTGCACTTGAAGACGCTCAGATCCACTCTTAACTGAAAAACCCTCCCCTTCTGTTCTCTTAGGCGAGGCAGCGGTTCTCAACCTGTGGGTCGCGATCCCTTTGGGGGTCGAACGACCCTTTTACAGGGGTCGCCTAAGACCATCCTGCATAACAGATATTTACGGTTCATAACAGTAGCAACATGGCAGTTATGAAGGAGCAACAAAAATAATTTTATGGTTGGGTCACCACATGAGGAAGTGTACCAAAGGGTCGCGGCATTGGGAAGGCTGAGAACCACTGGGCGAGGGCCTCCTCTCATTTCTGGAAAGCCTGGCTTACACCTGCTGCCTCCCCCTCGTCCTCCACGCCCTCAGCTGTGCCATTTGGCGTCTCCTCTTCCCGACTTGCTGAAACGACGGCCTCCGAGGCCAGCGAACACGTCCAGGTGGTCGGGCATCGCGGCAGTCCCTTCCCCACGCGCCCTGGCCGGCCTGGACCGCGCCGAGCTCAGCGGACCCGAGCGCCCCCATTCCCGCGGCTTCGCTCAGAGGACCCCTTCGCTGTCTTTGCCAACGAAACGTCACTTCCCTTCGAGGCCTGCTTCCAAGGCTATGGCGCCCGAGGGCGCCTTTACGTCCTCCTACCCCTGCTCCCCCCTCGCGTTAGTCCCCCCAGAACCTTGTGTGGGTTTTTTTTTTTTTTTTTTTAAATCTAGTGGGTCACGTATTTAACCGTACTTGTACCTAAGCATTTGCAGATTTGTCCTAATACTCTCCAAGAATTACATTCACGGTTTGAAACCAGGGACTATACTTCATCTTTCTATCCCAGGCAGCACAGATAATAAATACACATTTGGAAATCAAGGGTACGGTGCTGGGGTGTCCTGTTCATCACTATGCCCCCAGCTCCTGGCATACAGCAACTTATTTGAATTAATAAACTACACTGAGTCTCAAAATTGGTGCCTCAAAGACAGGAGCCCCCGCCCCCCGAACCCCAGCTCCCCCGGCCGGCCCTGCGTCCACACCCACGATCCGGGTCTGCCGGAAGCTGCCCATGCAGCCCGCCGACTGCTGCACCGCTTGCTCGTTCTGCTGGGCCAGGTGGAGCAGAGCGTCTTCGATGGTCTCTGTGGCAACAGCTCCAAACTGAAACTCGCTCACGGAGGCCAATCTTGGCCTCCCACGTCCGTCCATTTTCAGGAGCCTTCGTGGACACCCAGACGGCTCACCGCATCCATACACCGATCTCCTTAGCTTCGCTCCAGAGCCTTCTACCACACTCTGGGTTCGTCCGCCCTCTTCTGTGTGCTTGTCCTCGCCTCAAGTCTGAGGAAAACTCAATTCCCACCACAGCCTCGAGCCCTCCACCGCCTTTTCCCGCCACAACGGCCGTGGACCCCTCAGCCAATCAGGAAGCACGTCCGTTTCGCGTCTCCCCCCGCCCTTTCCCTAAGACCCAGAGGCGCACGCGGTTGGTGAAAGAAAACGCGGACTACAGCTCCCAGCGTCCCCTGCGGAAGCGAAGGGCTGCTATTCCCAGCAAACTCCGCGCCCCCGGACTGCGAAGGGCGGAGCGGCAATATGGCGGCGCCGGGGACTGGTGACCGTCTTGATGCGAAGAGTGGAGAGGCCCCTCTGGCCCAGCGCATTGACCCGACTCGGGAGAAGCTGACCCCTGCGCAGCTACAATTCATGCGGCAGGTGCAGCTCGCCCAGTGGCAGAAGACTCTGCCACAGCGGCGGACCCGGAACATTGTGACCGGCCTGAGCATCGGGGCCCTGGTGTTAGCGATTTGTATCCGCCTGGACTGTACACTCGGGGAGACCGCAAGAGAAGGGGAGCAGTGGCGTGTGGAGGGCAATATGGGGGTGGTGGAAAGCCTGATCTGTGAAAGCGTTTAATGTACTTTACTCGGTCATTTAAGGTTCTGTTTTAATATACTTCATTAAGAATAACAGGTCCGCCCTACCCAGTTTTGCTCAGTAAATAGAGCGTAGGCCTGAGGACAAGGGTCCGGGGTTCAATTCCAGTCAAGGGCACATGCCTGGGTTTCGGGCTCTATCCCCAGTAGGGGGCGTGCAGGAGACAGCCAATCAGTGATTCTCATCATTAATGTTTCTCTGTCTCTCTCCCTTTCTCTCTGAAAAAATAACGGGTCAACCCACAGGCATGGGTCAGTGGTTTAGTGTTCACCTATAAACCAGGAGGTCAGGACACATACATGCCCAGGTTGTGGGCTAGATCCCCAGTGGGGGGCATGCAGGCAGCAGCCAAGCAATGATTCTCTCTGGATGTTTCTCCCTTTCCCTTTCTCTTTGGAAAAAAAAAAAGAATGGGTCAGGGCTTGGAAGAGCAGATTTAGGAGGATGAGAGATTAACAAGTGGGGGAAGCAAGTCTAGGAAAAGGGGGTGTGCATGTTCCAAGTGGTTTCCCTAACCAACCTCCCCAGATGGTTACACCTTCTACTCAGTGTCCCAGGATCGGTTCCTAGACGAGCTGGAGGATGAGGTCAAAGCTGCTCGAGCTCGAGCTGCGGCAAGGGCATCAGGCTCCTGATCCAGTTGGGCATTGCCCGTCTCTAACCTGCTGGAGTCCCTTCTCGTGATGGATGCTGCCCCATGACCTGTAGAAGCTGAAGCCTGCTCACAGCATCGCTGGCCACCTTACCAACCCTGGACAATGATCAGCCCCAAGAAGCCAGGGATTTACACAGTTGGCCATCGTCAGAGGAGCATTGCTCACCTCGCACTCACTGTTTGTGGTAGCTGAGCCCTTATAGTTTGTTTTGTTTGTTTTTTAGTGTTTTTTTTTTTTTTTTTTGCCAGTTATCTAACCTTGGCTTTTCCCAAATTTTCTGACTTTGTGGTTTATCCCCTTCACTTCCCAGGGGCCGGGAGAAAGGAGGACAAGAGGTGGGCTGTAATGGGAGTGGGCATGGCAGCTCTGTGCAGTGTTGGAGCCTATAGGAAAGGTGGGGTCAGGTTGAGAATAATAAACTGAGTCATCTCTCTTGGAGTCAGGTGAGTGTGTTGGGGCTGACACTTCATGCTGGAAAGCTCCATGGGCAGTAGCTGCAGCACAGTGGCATTGCCCCAGGGAGCCTGTAAATGTTTAACTAGAATTACTTTTTCCGTGAGATCTTTCCACCTGATTTAAGGGAGAGCTCATGGTGGGTCACTGGGCTGTTTGAGAGTGAACCGCATCTCGGGGGGAAGAAAGGTCACTCTGTCCTTCACCCTACAACACCCTCCAACTTTATTGCCTTTCCCCCCCCCCCCCCAGAGAGAAAGGTAGATGAAGGATGAGGGAGAGCTTTCATTTTATTTTCTAACTTCCATTGGGGCCTGCCTATTGCAGGCCTAAGGTGGGATCTACATGGTGAGGTGGATCATTGACTTTGCAGTTTCCTCATGAACTGCTGGCAGGACGCCAGAAGGCTGGGCAGGTTCTACCCCTGCCTCCTATGGTGAGAGCAGAGTCCCTTCTAAGTCCTCCCCTTCCCAACCCCATAAGCCTTTGCCCCCAGTTCTTAAGGCCTGACAGATGCAAATTTGGAGTCTGAGTTTCCAGCATTTTTATTGGCTGCTAATTCTGGTGTCCACTTGCCCAGCTGGGAGTGTGCCCTGTGAAAGCATCTGCGTTTGGGTGGGATTGCTTAGTGGTTGGCTCTTGGCTGGGGAGGTAGCAGGCTGCAGAATTTATACTTCCTACACTCAGCAAATAGGTCTCACATGCTTGGCTTTTCCCTATAATGGAACAGCACTCTCCATGCCCCCTTGTTCTTTTACTCCCTCAGTGCTGAGGTCTTCCTTTCAGAGTTGTACTGATTAGCAGATTCTGAGAGCACAAGCTCCATGGTGGGTCCTGGTGTGGGGGAGACGCATGGCTTCTATTCTGAATTCACTGGAGGAAAAAGAAGAAGCACTGAAGAAACCTCCAGGGTGGACGGAGAGTGAAGCTACAGCCAGACACCACTCCCTGGACTCTCCCTCCCTTGGGCCCGCCCTCACCATCCTGCCAACATCCCCGGCGAATGTCACCCCCTTGCTTGCCCGCTGCTCCTGGGAGCTGGTGCTGCTGCCACTCAGGGAGTTCCTTCGTATGATGCCTGGGTGTAGGATGGGGAGGGAGAGCACTAAGTGAGGGAAGGGGCCAGAGGGAGAAGGGGACTAGTCCCCCCAAACCAAGGGCAGACCCGCAGGGCCTGAAAGAAAGCTGCATCACCAGGGAAGAGGATGGGAAAGATGGGAACCTGGCAAACTGCAGTCTCACCAGGGCCTGGGGGCTCGGCACGCTGCAGGCTGTTGCGTCGGGAGGTGGGGAAGCTACCCTTGGAGAGGCGGCGCTGGCGGCTGGACAGCATGGCAGCAGGGGCCACGATACCCGGTGGGGGCTGCTTCCCAAGCCTGCTGTACAAGTCTTCAATTTCCTTTTTCTGTAGTGTCTGTAGGGCCTCCACCTCTGACAGGTGCCTGAGGATGCACCAGGAGCATGAGGGGGTTAGCCACACACTTTGCTCTCCCAAGTCCACTTCTTGTCCTCCATCCTCCCCAGACTCACTTCTGCCGAAGACTCTGCAGCTCAGCCCAGAATTCCTCGTCCTCCCCACTGCTCTCTGATTCCTCACTGCTCAGACACAGGCTGCTATAGGAGTAGTTTATCCACATTGGGCTGGGATGGCTCAGGAGTGGGGAGCTGTCCCCCACTTGGGATTCCTTCCCACTGTCCCTTTCCTCCATTCCAGCTCCCAAGCCCTCGGCTGCACGGTCACTCTCAGCCAGAGCCTCCCTGGCCTCTGGCTCGTCTCCAGCGCTATCCTCAGTGTCTGAGCTTTCTGAGGTCAGCTGAGGGGTTGGAGGCTTCAGGGAATCAGAGAGAGTGGGGGATGTTGGTTGCAAGGAAAGAGGCTCAGCTGGTTCTTTGGATGCAGTCACTTGGAAACGCCCAACAAGCTGGGGCTTTCCCTCTGTGGAGAGAGGAAGGAGTCATGGAAGGAGGGAGAGAAATCAGTGGCAGAATAAAAATTGGACAGGATAATGGGCAGGGCAAGATCAGTAGTCAGGCCTCACCTTCAGAGATGGGTGCCAGTCTGGCTTCACCCAGGAGTGGCCGAGCAGGATTTGGGGATGCCTACGAAGTGTGGTCCATGAGGAGAGAAATTCTCCAGAATCGAGCCCCCTTAAACATCCCCCCCTGGTTTCCTGCTCACCTCACTCTCCAACTCAGCTGTCAAAGGTGAAGGCCTCTCCTGGCCACAGGGGTCAAGGGGCGGGGGAGAGGGTAGGCTGGACAAGGGACCAGGAGGAGCTGGGGGAGACTGGGAAAGGAGCCCTGGCGAGGGAGACAGTAGGGACTGGGCCACAGTCATCACAGCCAGTGAGAAGGCACTAGCCAGAGAGAGGAGAGGGGCTGTTGTGGAGGGGAGAGGGGAAGAGGAGGGGGAGCATGGAGGAAAGGAATGGGGCACAATAGTGACCTGGGAACAACTGGGAGAGAAGGTAGGGGGAGAACTGGGGAGGAGAGGACTCTGTGGAAACTGAGAGGCTGGGATTGGAAACTGGGATGCACTGGGGGAGAATGGAAGTGGAGAGCTAGGGGGCTGTGGAGAGAGATTTGAAACCTGGGAAGGAATTGGAGAAAATGGGGAAGGGCTGGGATGATATGGAGGGGAAGTGATGGGGAAGATGGGACTTGGGAAAACAGGGGTTCCAGGAGAAAATGGGTTTCCAGGAGACAAGGGGGTTCCAGAAGAAGATGGGGAAGTGGAGAAGGCTGCCCAGCTGCTATGCTCCAGGGAGGTACCACTCTGGAATTCTGCTGAGGAGGAGAGCGTGTTGAGATTCCAATCCTCCATTACCTGCGCCTTTCCCAGGAGCAACCTGAGATTTGGGGGAGAGTAGGGACAGTACATACCACCGGATGGATTGGGGAGGGGACCTGGGAGAACAGGCAATGGTGCAGGCTCCTCCTGAGGGAGAGAAGGGGGCCCACAGTCACAGTGGGGAAGAGCCTAGTCTTGGTTTCAGACGAGAGTTTTTACGCCAGGACTTGTGGACCTCTACGAGTCCATAGGTGGGTTTCAGAAATTCAGAAATGTATTTGCTTAAATATTTAGAAGTAAAGAATATGATGTCTATAACTTAAGTGATTCAGAAAAATATATGTATATACACACATAGGAGGGAAAAGAAAAAGCTAATGTGGCAAAAAAAAATTAGCAAATCTAGGCTAAGAGTATCTAGTTCTTTGTACCATTCTTGCAACTTCTTTCTGTAAGTCTGAAATTATTTCAAAATAATAAGTTAAAATAAAAGTATGCATTGAACACATTTTTCTAGAACAAGGCTTTCATCAGAGGCTAAGTGCCACTGTTTAGGTTTCCAGAGATGAAGAGGAGTTAGATCCAAGGCCACTAGTGAGGCAGGAAGTAATGAAGCCTTGAGCAGAGAATCAGTTTCCCTCTGGAGGTGCCCTAGGAGTCTGACCTGAGAGCCCAGGGGATCTTCAGCCGCCTCCACAGGGCCAGTATCTCTCTTCAACAGGGTCTCCACTCGATGGATGATCTCCCGAATCCTGCTCAGGAATCCAGCTCGCTCCGAAGGCAGAATGAACTCATTATATACCTGGCAAAGGTCAGCAGGAAGCGGAGGGAGGGTTCAGTTATCCCACTCATCTCTCCTCCTGCCCCGATCTGTAAAAGCCAGCCTTTCACCCTACCGTTTCTTCCAACCACCAACCTAAAACAAGTATTTAATATCTACTGTGTGTCAAGCACTGTATGATGTTAGCTACTTTCCTCTAAGCTATAGAGGAAAATAGCTAACATTCATAGGATGCATGTATTTACCAGAAACTTTATATATCTTATCACACTTAACATCAACAACAGCTGCCTGGGATCTTTGTTAACACTCCCATTATAGAGTTACTATAACCAATGCTCAAAGAGATTAAGTTCAGTCTGCCCAAATCACTGGATTTGCACCAGATCTGTCCAAACCCAAAACCTGAGTTCTTTCCACTGTTGCCTCACATGCTTTTGGACACAACTCCTATTCTCATAGGACTTATAAAGTACACATACACATAAAAATAAGGCAATAGCCCTAACCGGTTTGGCTCAGTGGATAGAGCGTCGGCCTGCGGACTGAAGGGTCTCAGGTTCGATTCCGGTCAAGGGCATGTACCTTGGTTGTGGGCACAATACCCAGTGGGGGGTGTGCAGGAGGCAGCTGAATGATGTTGCTCTCTCATCGATGTTTCTAACTCTCTATCCCTCTTCCTCTTTGTAAAAAATCAATAAAATATATTTTTAAAAAATAAGGCAATAAATGGTAAATATATCATTCAATTCCAAAAACACTTATTGAGCACATACTATGTATGTGTCAGGCATTATGCTAGGTACTGTGAGGAATACAGAGAAGCATAAAACAAGGTCCTGGTCTAAAGAAGCTCAAAATCTAATGGGAGAGACACATATACAGAACTCAATATATGGTAAGTCAGCCCGTGGGAGGTGAGGCATATATGATTGAGGGGTAGATAAAAATGCTATTCCAGGTGGGGGAAAGGGAGAGTTGTTATTTAATGGGTACAGAGTTTCAGATTTTCAAGATGAAACAGTTCTGGAGATCTGTTTCGAAACAATGTGAATACACTTAACACTCATAAACTATACTTAAAAAGGGTTAAGAGGACAAACTTTATGTTATATATTTTTTAACCATAATTTTAAAAAATGCTACTCTAAAGAGATCGCAGGTCATTCTACCCCAAGAGGAATTGGAGGAGTTGAGATGGCATCACAGAGCTGAACCTTGAAGGATGAATAAAAAAGCCCTTTACTGAAGACCTACCATGTGTAGATACTTCTACTTATATTACATATCATTTCCCTTCTCATATATATCACATTTCATAGAACATTTTTTGCAAAATAGGTGTTATCACATTTTATTGATGAGCAACTGAGGTTCAGAAAGGTTATGAAACTTGCCCAAGTTTTTAGTAAATTACAGTGAAACTTGAACTCAGGTCCTGTGTGAAATCCCACCCTTTCCTCTGTTCCAAACTGCTCATCAGGAAGAGAGAGGCAGCCCTAACCTGTTTGGCTCAGTGGATAGAGCGTCGGCCTGTGGACTGAAAGGTCCCAGGTTCGATTCCAGTCAAGGGCATGTACCTTGGTTGTGGGCACATCCCCAGTGGGGAGTGTGCAGGAGGCAGCTGATCGATGTTTCTCTCTCATCGATGTTTCTAACTCTCTGTTCCTCTCCCTTCCTCTCTGTGAAAGAAATCAATAAAACATATTTTTTTTTAAAAAGGAAGAGAAGGGCAGTGTAGGCAGAGAGAACAGCATGAGTAATAGCTCCGAGGCATGGAGAGGCAGACATATTCACAAAATAGTGGAGACTTAAGCACAGCTGAAAGCGCTGTGAATTTTAAAGACCATGTTCCAGAATATTGGATTTAATCTCAAGAGAATTCTGCTGTAGAGAAGTGGAGGGTGGCCTGGTAGGGAGAGAAGAGAGAACAATGGGTGCTGGGTACAGAGGGTGAGGTCTCTGTGGCAGTATGGATCTGGGTGGGCTTGAAAGCCCAGTAGAGAAGTTTCTCAGGCAAGAGATGAGAGACCCATGAGCAGATGGAGGCAAAAGCAGGAAAGCACCCAGCCTCTTCAGAGGACTATTTAGAAACCAGGGTGACGGGAGGGAAGATCCTAGAAGGGTCAAGTAGCTTGATGGGAGGTGATAAGCTTGCATGTCAAGTGATATTTTGTCTTTGTCCTGGCCACGAAGTGAATGACATGATAGAGGATAAGTGTTTTAGGAGAGAGTGCCGGAAGCCTGACATTTCTCCCATTTCCTTTCCTCTTTCACCTCAGAGGCTGACAGCCACCAACCACCATTACTCCACCGAAACTGGTTTCCCACAAAGACCTTCTCCTAACAAATGCCAGTGTGATCTTGCCTTAGACTTCACCCTATGCCACCTCCTTGAAACTCCTCCCTCAGCTTTTACTAATCTTTCTGGGCTCCTCCTACTTCTCAGGTTCCATCACGGTGTCTTTTGATGATCTATCCTCTCTCCCATTCTAGAACCTAGAACGGGGGTATCCATGGAGACACATTCTCAGATCTCTATGCCTCTGGTTTTGCAGGCCCACCTCCATTCACTCAGTTCTACACTGACGACTCCTGAATCCACCTCTCGCTCTAGCCCTGCCTGACCCATATCCTGCTTCTATGGAAAATCTTATGTTGCCTGTAAAGAGCCCACTTTCATTTCCAACTTTCCCTCTCCTTTGATGGTCTACTTCCAATAGTCCCTCCACGCTACAAGTCACCCTTGATATTCCCTCTCCCATATCAGCTCAGCAAATATTTATTGAGCATCTACTATGTGTATTGTACTATGTAAATAATTACTGTGTTACAGAGTCATTTATTTTCCTGAGACCTCTCCTCCCTCCCATATAATCTATTCTTTCCAGTCCACACCTGGCCCCTTGTACCCATCTGCCAACTGGATTCCCTACCCCCAACCTGCTCCCATATCCCATGGCAGATTGGTCTTCTTAAAACCTATTCTCACCATAATATGCTCTGTCTAACTCTCAGAACCACCTATAATCCAGGCCCACTCTCCATGCCCAACCTCACTTCCAGAAGGGCTACTGGAACCCTTAATTCTAGTGTCTCCTCATGAAGCCCTCCTAATGCCATTTTCTAAACCACTATTTCTCTGCCTCTGCTTATGCTGCACCCCAACTAGACATGCCTTTCCCACCCTTCACTGCTATTCTTAGCATATGTCAGAGCCTGCATCAGTCCTGCTTCTTCCCCTTCCTGCCCACAGCCCATCCTTTACTTAACAGCCACAGTATCACGTATCTGGCGTGTACTTCACTGAGGCTCTTGGGTATACTCTATGTTAGTCTCAAATTGCTCCAGCTGAGGATCCAAACCTCACTAGATAAACAAATCTCTCCCAAAACAAGATGTCTTCAGTGACACTATGCTGAGTGCCAGCAAGTGCTTTAAAAACACTTTGCTGTTGGAGGGAGGGAGAGGGAGTTCATCACCAGGGAACATCAGGAGGAAGACTGTTGTCCCAGAGTCTGCCCTCGGACAGACCCAAAGACTCAATCCTCATCTTGCTCTCCTCACCATGGCAGCTGCAATCTCTTCTGGGCTGTCCCCATCCAGATCAAATCGGAAGGTCACCATCTTGCTGTTGTGTGTCTGTAGCTGGCACTCAACCACTCTGTCATTCTGGTCTGAGACCTTCAGATTTAAATTCAGCAGAAGGGAGGAGGTCAAGCCCTCTGTCCTTATCCCAGATCCCCACCCCACTCCAACCAAGTGATGTGGCTGGACTGGGACTGAAGAGAAGCAGACCCTGCTCCCAAAATCTGGTATTAGAAACTGGCTGCCAGTTGTGTACCAGTCACACACTGCTGCTCCCCTTTTCTGGCTAACCTCCCCCATCTTCCTGAAAGTTCCCCCCTGGCCCTGAAGGTTGTTCTTCATCTCCTCTGCCTTCCTTACACTAGTGACCCGAAGCCGGGATCGAGGTCTTCGCCGGAGATTTCTCCCTAGGGGTCTCCTCATCCGTCCCATCCCTTCACCCATGTCACTAAGGCCTGATGCTGCATCTGAGGCATAGCTACAAAAGGGAAAGGAGACAGAAGGCGTGTCAGAGTGGACGCTGGGACCCCAGAGCTCCATACGTCTCACCCTAGCACCCCAACTCATTCCAAAACTTACCTGTCTCCAGGGGAAAAGTCACTGCCAGGGCCAGAACGGGGAATAGATAGGGCAAAAGTCTGAAACAGGATATGGGTTATTGAGATCAGAGAAAGATCATTGTTGGGATCCAGGGAGATGGTTTCAAGGATGTTGAGGTACTAGGGAGATGGAATTAAGGAAGATGAGGACAAGAGTAGTATTTCCAGGGCCATGGGGCGAGGTTATAGGGTTGGATTTCACAAGGAGGGAAATAGGTCATAGGCTTGGAATGGTTGGGAGCCCCCCAAGTGACCCGCTCTCACCGAGGGCAGGCAGAGATGGGACTCAGCGGGGCTGGATGGCACCCCCCTAGGGAGCTGAAGGGCAGGGTCTGAGGCATCCAGGAAGCCGGAGGAGCTGAGGTAGCCATCAGTCTCGCAATCCGCTGGTAGGGGAGGGGATCAAAAAAGGGGAAATAAAGGAGAGTGGTGGCAGAGGAGGGGGCTTGCCTAATAAGGAGGGACCTGGAGTTGTCCAGAAGGAGCTTCCAGGTCTAGATGTGGAAGGCAAGGTAAGTGACAGTGCTGCTGGGTTGAACTTGTGGGTGGGAGGCAGAGGCCAAGGGTCTGGGACCTAGGTCCTAAGATCAGAGGTGACTTACAGGTGGTAGATGAGTAGCTGGCATGACGGAAGAGAAATGGCTGGTGTTGGTCGGCCTCTGGCTCCTCAGGTTCAGGGGGGAAGGAACTGGGGAGACCAGGAGTCATGGGGATGGTTGCTGGCGGGGGTTCTGGCTCAGGGGGGAGGGCCTCCAGCTCCCTAGCTTTGCGCAGCTTCTCACGCTTTCGTTGGATAGCAGCCACCCGTTCACGTACTGCACGGGCCACTGGCTGGTAATCAGCTTCACAGACTAAGCCCAGGGCCACCTGGAATTGGAAGGGAGAGGAACACAGTTTGGGACCTCAAAGATCCATCAAAACACTTTCTTGTGGCCTCCGGGATATGGGAGTAAGGGACCCAACATTTATTGATTACTGACTATATCTATTAACTGGCAGCTCCTTATATTATCAAGGTTAAATCTTCCCAATAACCTCCTGAGATAGGTCTTATTACCCCATTTTTAGAAACAAGTGAAGTTCATAGTTACACAGTAAGTCAGTTGCTCTCGTTTGTGTGTGTGTGTGTGGGGGGGGATACACTTGGCACTATTTGGAGACTTGCCAGGCCAGCTGGCTCAGTGGCCGAGCATCAACTTAAAATCATTCACGGTTTGAGTCCCATTCAGGGCACATGCCCAGTCAGGGGCGTGCAGGAGGCAGCTGATCAATGATTCTCTCTCATCACTGATGTTTCTCTCACTCCCGCTCACTTCCTCTCTGAAATCAATAAAAATATATTTTAAAAATATTTGGAGCCCTGACCGCTTTGGCTCAGTGGATAGGGCATCAGCCTGAGGACTGAAGGGTCCCTGGTTCGATTCCGATCAAGGGCATGTACTTGGTTTCGGCACATCCCCAGTAGGGGGCATGAAGGAGGCAGCTGATCCATGTTTCTCTCATCAATGTTTCTAACTCTCTATCCTTCTCCCATCCTCTCTGTAAAAAAATGAATAAAATATATTAAAAAATTATTTGGAGACTTTATAGTTGTCATAACAGGGGGGTAGTGGGGTAAGTGCTACTGGCATCTAGTAAGTAGAAGCCAGGTATTCTTCTCAACATCCTACAATGCACGAAACAGTCCTCAAAACAAAGATGTCAGTAGTGTCAAGGTCAAGAACTCCTATTAAGTAATGGGTCAGGATTTGAGCTCAGATCAATGCTATAAAGACCTGTTCTTATGCCACATTTCAAACACTTTCTTGGGTTCTTGACCCAGACCCACATGGATGAGCCCCATCCTTTCAACTTCCATTTTTCTATTGAGAATCTTATGTTCTCTTCTGTCCTCCTGAGGCCTTCCTAAACCAGCCCCCCAATATTCTTCCCCCACATATTGTACCTCCCATGTATACCTCTCCTGGTCTCCCAGTTTGTCTTCATCATCTCTTTGTTCATTTCGACAAGCTTCCCTGGGCACATAAAGGAGGCTGGGCAGGGTCTGACCGAAAGGCTGAACAACCTGAGTTTAGATCCAGCTTTACCACTTACTTGGCACCTTGAACAAGTTATTCAACCTCTCTGAGCTTTCATTTCCTCGTCAACAAATCAGGATAAAATCATTCCATGTCAGGGTTGTAACAACAATCAAGTAAGTGCATGTGAAAGTGCTCCAAGCTGTGTACACATGTGGGCTATTAATGAGCGCCTACCATGTGTCAGGCACTGTCAGGGACAGAAAAACCAATACAACACAGTCCCTGCCCTCAAGGAGCTTACAGTCTAGTAGAGGAAAAGAAAAGTACTCTGGTGGAAAACAATACCCGTGGTGGAGAGTCCTGTAACTGAGGACCTGCGGATGTGAAAAGCAGCACTTAATTTTGACTCTTAGAGGGATAGGCTTCCTGAAATTGACAGTTCTGAGCATTAAGGAAGAAAGAGAAATAAACCTAAAAACAAGAGATGGGGGGAAATATAGGGGGAGGGAATATGAAAAAATAAATAGATCAATAAATTGGGCAAAAAAGCATTCCAGAAACACTGAGTCAGCAGGAAAGTTGAAGTAAAGTAAGGAGGTTGGAGGGCTCAGGGTCTGATCTGGAAAAGAAAATCTTCAACACAGGATTTTGTGTGTGTGTATGTGTGTGTGTGTGTGTGTGTGTGTTAAGAAGGATGGGGCAGGAAGACACTGGCAGGAGATGCCTAGAAGAGTGGGTGGGCCCTTTTCCCACCACCCGGCTTTCCTCACATCCCTACTGCAGGGCAGTCTGTCCTCCACTCACCATCTCCTGCGCCACCTCCTCAGCAGCATCCCGACCCAGCTGGAACAGGAACTCGATGGCCTGATTGTCCCGTGGGCGCCCTCCACGCCGAGCATCCTCCATGCGCAGCCAGAGCTTGAGGTCAGGCTTCTCCCCGTCATCCTCCTCTGCCAGCTCCACGTGCACACCACGCTCCTCGCGGAAGAAGGCGTGAGCCAGAAGGTCCTGGATGGTGAACCTGCGAGGGCGCAGCAGCCAGTGAGTCAAACCCCCACACCCACCCCGCTCCCACCACCGCAGCCGCCTGCCCCTGCACCCCACCCCACCCCACCTCTCATTCTTATCTGTGCGAATGCAGCCTTCAATGATCTCCTTCACCTCGGGCATCTTCACTTTGTAGAAGCTGTTCGGCTTTGTGCCCTGAAGAAGGGGCTACATTAGCCTCAGGCTCTCTATGTCCCAGTTCTCGGTTTGACACGTGTCCCCTCCACACACGCCACCCACACATGCCCGAGAGAGCAACTTGCAGTCGCAAAGGCACAGCAAGGAGATTTGATTTCGAATCCCAATCCCATGTATCGATAATGTGACCTTAAACAAGTCTGCCTCAGCTGGCTTTTTCATTGGTAAAAGAGCGGGCAGAATATTTGCCCTGCAGCTGGAAGGATCGGATGAGAGACTGGAAATGGAATTGTTCGTAAATGCTGGGGAGCGCTACGCACACATCGTTATTCTAAATAGCTTGTACTGAAGGGGGGCGCGTGTGCACCCACCATCCTTCAGTGTAAACCAGGGCATCTTTGTGTCCAGCCTGTTTTCATTAAGGGAAAGGGCACTGGCCAGGGGCTGGTTGAGACAGGAAAATGGGAGGGGCCCTGGAATTCCTCCCACCCCTTCTCTCACCGAGGTGACCTTGCGGTAGATTTGCGCGGCATTCTGGCACTCGGAGTAGGGGTACTCAGAGGTAGCCATCTCCAGCATGCACATGCCAAACGCGTACACATCCACGGCCTCATCGTACTTTTCCTCGTACATCTCCGGGGCCATGAACTCCGGGGTCCCTGTGGGATTCACAGCAGGCATCGGGCTGCAGGGCCTCCTTTCTGCCTTTGTCACTCCCCTTGGATGCGCACAGGCCAGGCAGCTCTCCAGTTCTGGAGCGCAAGCTGCAGCCCTTCCCCACCGCTGGGCAGCTGGAGAGGGGATGCCACAGGTCTCCCCGTTTCCCCCATGGTTTTCTTACTCTGTGGAGCTTGGAGGACCCAGCTGGGGCAAAGGGAGACCCCAGGCTCTCTTCTGACGTGGGGCAGGGAGGAATGACAAGGACTCCTGGAGGGACTCACCAATGACACTCTTGGCAAAAGAGGCACGCTTGAGGGTGGCCAGGCCCAGGTCCCCGATCTTGACAGAGCCCGTAGGGCCAGTGATAAAGACATTGTCACACTTGAGATCTCGGTGCAGGATAGGGGGCACCCGGGAGTGTAGGAAATGAAGCCCCCGCAGGATTTGGCGGCTCCAGCGCTGAAGGACTCTGGGCTTCATCTCACGGAACCGCCTCAGGTATCTGAGGAGGGCACACAGCCAGGGTTGTGGTGGGGGAGGGAGCCCTCACTGGGAAGCTCTCCCAGCTCTACCCGCACCACTGTCTAAGCATCTTCTGCCAGCAGTCTCCTAGCTTAGGTCTGCACAGGGAGCCAGGGAGAAACTGAGCCGGGAGGTGAGGTAAGTAGACATGAGGTTATAGGGCTGAGGCCAAGGTGGGGTGGAAGCACAGGAAGGGATGACTAACTGCTGCTGCACGGGGGAGGGCTCCACAGAAGGAAATAATTGTGTTGCATCTGAAGAATGAGTAGGAGTTCAAGGGTGAAAAGGGGAAAGGATGGAGACTTTCCAGGCAGAGGGGACACTGTGCTCAGAGGCATGGAGACAGCAAGCCACAGAGCAGAGTGGGAGGAGGTGCTGGGAATTTGGTTTGTCCGGAATTTAGGCTGAGGATGGGACTGGATCCTAAGGACTGTGAGCAGGTTATGAATTGTGGACTTTATCCTGCGAGCTGTGGGAGACCTTGAAGGGTTTTTAAGAATGGGAGTGATTAAGGTCAGATTCGCAATGGAGAGATAACCCCACACTGCAGGAAGATAGGACAGCTTGGTGAAGAGAGCGGCAGAGTGGACAGGAGAGGGCAGGGAGGGGGAAGGCCCTTTAAAGGGACTGCAGGCCTCCAGACCGGTGAGGTAAGTGGCAGTGAGGTGGGAGTGTCGATGGGGCAGCGAAACCCAAGTGGGGAGATAGGAGGAAAACCATGACGACAGACTGATGGGGGAGGGGATGCACAGGGTGGTCAGAGAAGAGGCATCTGTGGAGTAGTGCTGTAGTGCTGAGTGGACGTTGCCATTCACCACGGCAGAAGCAAAGGAGGGCTGAGTGAGAGATAGTGAGCTTGGATGTAGCGTTTGAGGAGCCTGAAGAAGTTCCAGAAGCAATGGGACTGCCCACCACCAGCCTTCCCACCAACCACTACCACCAGGCCAGAGCTCACGTCTTTAGCGTGCCGGACGTCATGAGTTCAGTGACCAGCACGATGCAAACCTGGCCCCTCAGCACTGACTTCCATGAGTCATAGAAGCGGACGATGTTGGGGTGCTGTAGCCCCTTGAGCATATCCACCTCCTCGGAGAATCGCTGCCGCTCTGCTCGAGACAATTTCCGAGTCTGTAGGGTAGGCGATGGAGGTCAAGTCAAATCGGCCCGGGACCCTCCACGGAGAGGGGGTGGGGTGGACAGGGGGGAGGGGCTGGGGAGGAAGGGGAAGGGTTGAAGCTTGGAATGGGGCTGTGTCGGTGGGATCCGTGGGAAGTGGAATCGCTGGCCTAAGGGGCTGCAGACCCCAAATTCCAGGTTCACCCCCTCAAACTGCTCCAAGGGCACACCCATCCTGGGCCTGGGGCCGCCCTCTGGACCCCCTGCTGGACACAAGCGACTTTATGCAGCCCGGTCCAGGAACCCTGAGCTCAATAGCGCCTTTGTGGCAGCCCGGGCAGGCCATGGGGCGGGAGGGGGCGCTCAGGGGTTTGGCAGCAGGCAGGCAGCAAGCAGGCAGGCAGGCAGACGGGCAGGCAGAGAATTGGGGCCAGCAAGGGGGTTAGCTCCAGAAATTGCGAACTGCTAGAACCAGACAGGAGGTGGGAGGGCTGCAGGAGGTACAGTGAAAGAAAGGAAGGATCGAGGACCAGGTTTCAGGAGATGGCTGTCCCATCTCCCTCCTTCACCCCCGCCCCACCCCAGTTTGGCCGCCTCTACTAGCCTGGCCTAGAGCCTGGGGCGCGGCACTGGCAGGAGCAAGGGGCAAACCCGGTGCCAAGGCTCGGGGGAGACCCTTCCCCCAGGCTCTGTTCCCCAGTCTGAATCTGAAGCTGCTAGCCCAAACTTAACGCCCGTGGGGCCCAGCCCCTCTGGGTCTGGGAAGGAGAGCCTAGGCAGGCAATGGGTGAGGAGAGGACTGGATTCTGGCCAGAGCTGAGTTCCTTGTCTCTCCCTACCCCAACTGTGATGTCCAGAAGGGGTCTGGGAGGGCCCCATCCTGCCACAACCGCTGAAATCTGGAAGTGAGAGGACCCTGCCCCACCTTCTGGCATCCATCACCCCAACTTCCTATACAGATGCAGGCAGAGGGAACAGGACAGGGTCACACTCAGGGTCCCAGGACTTAGCGGGAGGGAAGGGCCACTTCAGGAAAGTAGCGAGGCCAGTCACCCTCTCATACCTCAAATGACTCTCTACCCAATTTCCCATCCTACTTCCTACCTCTCAGGGTTGAGTATGGAGACTTTCAACTGAAAATATCCAAACCTTCAGGAGAACCACTTAGACCACCTGCCTCTGTTTCTTTCTGCAGCCCAGAATCAGCCAGATGCATGGATCATCAGAGCAAATGGGAGTAGGGGTGTCTGGTCATTTGACTGGAAAAATACATCCCTCCCTAGTTGCTGTCCCTTGGGTCTCCCAACCCCAAACCTCCAAAGGGTCCCATCCCGAGGTGCCACCTAGCCGCACCTGCAGCTCACACCAGGCCACTTCCACCGTGGTGTCTGTGTCTAGCCCTCGATACACCGTCTTGAACGAGCCACGTCCAATCTCAATGTCAAACTTGAGGTATCGGCCGTCCGGGGACGTTGCCACAGCCTGAGTCTCTGTGTCCTCCTTCTCCTCTTGCTCCCGCCGCCGCTCCTGGGCCCCAGCTTCAGGGACCCTTGGCGGTTCCCTGGCCCCCGGGCTCCCAGTGGCGCACGTGAGCTCCGGACGCACCGAGTCTGCAGCCTTCACCAGGGCTCCCCCAGTCCACGTGCCCTCGGGGGGCTCTTCGGAGCTAGGCGGGGGGTTCCTTGCGGCGTCGGGACCAGCAGAGTCCGGAGAACTGGGAGGCTCCGGAACGGGTGAGGTTGTCTGGGACCAAGAGCTCAGTAGCCCCAGGTCGACTGAGCTTCGGCGGCTGAGACGCGAAGAACGGGACCGGGGCTCAGCTTTCCCGGAGAAGCGACGCGCCCGGCGAGGAAGGGGCCCGAGGCGGGGCGGCCCCGTGGCAGTGAGAGGGGGCGGGGGCCGCAGGGCCAGGTCGGCCTCCGCCTGGGACATGGGGACCGCGGTCTCTGGGACCGGGGGTGCCAGCATGAAGAAGGGCTGGGCGCCGCAGGGCGGTAAGCCGGGCGGCTGGAGAAGAGGCGGCCGTTGAGGCGGACTGGCCGGGTGCGCAGCACTCGTGCTGAGCTACTGGGGCCCTAGCCCCCGGCTCGCCCGCACCGGAGCCCCACCCCCGGCCCCGCCCCTACCCCCCAGGGCCGCCCCCTCCGAGCTGCCAGCGGTGTAGATTCTGGTGCACAGCCCTTCGCCCCGCCCCCCGGCCGAATTCCCTCCCCCCCACCCCTCCCACCCCGCGCACCCGCCTTTAGGCTCATTCCTGAGAGCTGGGTGCGAGGCCGTGGGGTGTCCTTCTGCACCCAAGAGTGCGCAAACCTGTTTGGTGGGGGGCATGACGCTGGATAAGGAGAGGAAACGTGACCTCAACTCCCAGGCCCTAGAAAGGGGGGTGGGGGTGGCTACCACAGGCCTGCACGCCCCAGATAAGGTAGCGCCACCCCTCCTAGTCGTCCAGAGTAGCACTAGGCTGACAATACAGAGGACAATGGAAAGATCTGGTTTTCTCCGACGCCACCATCCCTCCTGGCTACACAGGGATGGGAGTGTGCACCCTAGGACAAGCCCCACCTCCAAACCAAGGACTCGGTCACCCATCCCTTCCACCTCCCTACCTTGACCGCAGCTTGGCCCTGATTAGAGTGGCTGTTTTCGCTATGTGGGCTCTCCTTCCTCCCCCTTCTGTTTGCCAAAGTTTCCAATAAACCAAAGTCCATGTCCGGTTTTCTCCCCCTCAGCTCTCCTTGGCCTCAACTACCTCACCCAGACCAGATGGACAGAGGGAGGGGCTTCAGGGGAGTTCAGGACTTTCATAGGGGAGGTGAGGAAAGGAAGCCATTACGTTACTCCAGACACAGAAAGCAGTCTGTCCCCAGGCTGTGTTCCATCAGCACTCCCCGACAGCCCACCCCACAGATGTAAAACCACAGGCTCACTGGAGCCCGCCAGCACTGGAGGACCTTTACGTTTGCGAAGGCCATAGGCCTCTCCCCTCTTCTCAGCTGGGATTGGCTCAGGGGTTAACATTTCACAGCCCTCCCCATGCCCATTCAGCAGTAACATCAGAGGCAGGCAGTGGGGTTGAGCTTTTTTTTATATCATAAATCACTGTCTGGCCCCGCCTCTCACTACTAGATCGCTTCTTGGGCCTCCTATCTTCACACTGCCTGGAAGGCTGCCTGCAGCCAGGGCTTCTGCTATCGGAAGGATCCAGCACCAGCCTGAGAGGGGAGGCAACAGCAGCTATAGGGGTGTGAGTGTGGAGAGACAGAAGCTTGTATAGGCATGAGTGTGTGTGTAGTTACATATGTGAACACATGTAAAGTGCTGGGTTTACAGACCCTGGCTCAGGGACAATCTAGGACAGAAGAGGAGGTGGGCAAGGAGAAGCACATCTCTTCTCTGCCTCAGACTCACCCTATCCCAGGGACAGACACATGGGGTAAGTGGACTGAAGCCCTTTGAGCCTGGTGGAGTCACAGATCCAGTCTGTGGGAACACTGGGTCTGTCTCCTTTTGAAAGCCCTGGAAGGGTAGGAGGTAAGGCTTAAAGGGAGACAGGTCTTGCTAGAAGAACTTGACGCCTCGGCCATCGCTGATAGTGATGATCTCTGCTTTGTGCTCCTGCTGAAGGGCCTGCAGAGCCCGTAGTAAGGTTGCCTCATCCAGCCCATGGAACTCTGGACAGGGGGAAAGGGACAGTCAGGGACACTCAGCTCCTTAGGGCTCAAGGCCTCTGAGGAGAGTAGTCTAGCTGGAAGATGAGACTTTACATGGCCAGGATATACATATGCCACCCATGCTGCTGCAGCTGCCACCATCCTTCCTGGGTACACCTTAAGAGTGAGGGGTGGAATGCCCAAGCCCTATCTCCGGTATCCCTGTTAGAGCGTCATCTTGACATGCCAAGGTTACGGTTTCACTCTCCAGTCAGGGCACATATAAGAAGCAATTAACGAATGCATAGCTAAGTGGAGCAAACAAATGTTTCTCTCTCTAAAATCAGTATTTTTTTAATTAAAAAAAAGGGGGGGGGGTGACCCTAACTGGTTTGGCTCAGTGGATAGAGCGTCGGCCTGCAGACTGAAGGGTCCCAGGTTCAATCCCGGTCAAGAGCATGTGCCTTGGTTGCAGGCACATTCCCAGTGGGGCGTGTGCGGGAGGCGGCTGATTGATGTTTCTCTCTCATTGATGTTTCTGACTCTCTATCTCTCTCCCTTCCTCTCTGTAAAAAATCAATAAAAAATATATTTTAAAAAGGGGGGAGGGTGGTGGAAGAAAGCTTTAGTCAGCATAAAATCAGTATTCATGCTAATTTTCCCGCTCTTGATTCTTGTATCAGATTCAACCCCCACGTACACCCCAAATATGTCTGATGCTCAAGAGTGACATCATTTGCTTGCAAGCCAGAGGCGGCCTTGACAATCACTGACTGACCCTAGCTGCACATCAGTACCCATCATGAGGTACCCATCATGAGGACCTGTCCGAACAAAGCAGCACAGCCATACATCTAGCCAGGAGACTGTTAAGGTCCAGGACAGAGATATGCCCTTTCCTAGATAAAAAGAACAAGTTGGGAGCAAAGGCCAGCTGAGTGTCTGGAGATGTGGCATTATACTTCGGGGAGATGTGAGGCAGGAGGCAAGCCCGAACAGGCTGCACACATCATCCCCTGCGGGGGCCCAGCTCTTAAGTCAGAAAACTTGCTTTCTGAAGAAGCCTCCAGCTTTGCCCAGCCTGAGTAGTGAGCTGGGCAAAGCTGCAGCACTGAAGTCATAGGTGATGGTAGGAGCAGCAAGCAGAGGCCTGCAGAGCAGGGGGAGAGAGCCAAGAGCTATGAACTCTGCTGGGGCAGAAAGGGGAAGTGTCCCCTTCCCCCAGCTGAGATGGGCGCTTCTGGTGATTCTGGGGATCAGAATGTGAAGGCAGAGATAAAAGAGCTATGTAAAAGTCAAACACTGTGCAAATCATTGCCTGGCTGGAAAACAAAGTATTTAAAAGGGCTGAGGGTGTTGGCCCAATCCCTTCAGCTAATGCCCACGAAGCTTGAGCCCTCTGTAAGAATAAAGGGTGAAAGAAAGCCTGAGTCAGCAAGGAATGAGATTTCAAGCTTAATCTCCTGCCTTGGTTCCTCATTTGGTGTTTACACCCTTAATTCTGAACTTTTCATGGGTCACAGATGCTCTTGAAAATCTGATAATATGGACTCTATTCCTAGAAAAATACATATTCACACCCCTGCCCCGAGAAACAAAATTTGGGTATTTTGTATGTGAATTCAGGCGGTTTATGAAAACAATGGATATGAGCTAGGTAGTATTTGGAATTCAGAAGCAGAGAAGTGGGAAGTCTGAACGTCAATTAAACAAGGACTGGAGAGAAGATTCAGATGGCAAAACCGGGGGAAGAGAAGGCATTACCCTCATCCTCTGTGTCTTCCCCATTGGTCAGTTCATACAGGGTGAACACGGAGTTGTTCTGGCCACTCCTGGAAACCTATGGATACAGAAAATGGGGATTGAATAAGGATCAGGAATCTCTTGGAGAAGGTAAACTGGCAGCTCCACCTCCCTGACCCAGAAATGGTACCCAGTCTCAAACCAGGGTTGTCACCTCTGCAGAGAAGTGGCGAAAACCCACAAACCATACAGGTGCTATATTTATATGTGTACACACACATTTGGAACCACTAAACCACAGGTCTTCACGTGTCTGAGGATTGACCTCTCATTCTGGTTGTTTTCCTGTTCAGGAATGGGTGTTATGTATTTGTTATATTTGGGTTGTTGATGCTTCTCACCCTCCTTTCTCTCTTGGGAATGTTTAAAGCTGGTGGTGACTAGCAATTTGGGAGACAGAGTCTGTCCCCACACCCACGATGGTTCAGAATGTCGAATTCATATTGTGGACAGCCCTATAAGGGTGCAGTGGGAGAGCGGTCCCATGTGTTTCTTTTCCCCTTCCTTTCCCCATTTATCTTCTGTGGCCAGAGGCTCCAGCCAACAATAGTACTCATGGTTCCCAGTGCTGCATTCTCCAAACATGGCCTCATGTAGCCTCTGGTATCCAACAGGCAAAGAAAGGGAACTTCTGTGCAGGCATGGAAATTGAGTCACTGACAGAATCTTGCCTGGAGGACCCAGACTTCCTCTTTCTGCCCCCTTCCACTTTGCTCATCCCGGACCTGGCAACACCAGGTATCTGCTGAGCACAGACACAAATCTCCTTTGCCATGGTTTTGTCATTGCAGCAGAATAGTCTCACCCACTGATAGATGAGTTTCCCCCATTCTTCTGGCCTCCGCCACATGATCAGGAAGCTAGACTTGTTCTTATCCAACCACTCCAGGTTCCCTGCAAAACAGATACTTATGAAAGCATCAGCTCTAAGAAGGGACAAAGAGGCAAAACCAAGGAAGAACAGAGTAGAAGAGACTCCGCTTTCAGAAAGAGAAATTCAAAATCTCTTTTACTATTGCTGTCTGCAAGGCACTCGTTCTTCTTCTATGTCCCTTCAGGTCTCAGGGCACAGAAGAAGAGATTTTAATTTGTATACCAATGGGTGAGGGACCTAGGGAATCGGGCTGTCTACTGTACTGAGAACTCTGGGCTACAAGCAAGGGGAGAGAGAAAAGCTATTAAAAGTCTTGTGTTTATCTGTCCTCAGGAAAAGCCAACTAGGAGGAAAAATAAGAAATTTGGGGAATTGAACCCACCTTTCTTCCTCAGTTCCTCTAATACAACCTGGATTGATTCCACGGGGAGCTTCCCTGGTTTAAAGTTAAGGGATTGGCATTAATGGAATAAACTGGGGGCGGGGGGGGGGGGCGGGGTAAAAATTCACAGAGGCAGTCGCATGCTGAGAACCACCTGCCCCCCACCACTCCCTCCCACGTACTCATATGTGCCATTCCCAAATGGGATACAAATTGGCATTTCTTAGATACTGGGGGGAAGAAGATAAAGACAAACTATTCCCATTTACAGGAAGGGCTTTACAAAACGAAATATACTGTTTTCTCATCCTCTGTCTGCTCTCCTTCCTGCACAGATATTTTAGGCATGAATCAGACAGCAAAAACAAATGACACTTACTTCCTGGAAGAATAGGAGTAGGTAGAGAAAATTACTAAAGGTAGTACCTGAATTTGAGCCTCATAATGACCAGAACAGGAAATTCAGAGTCCAAGGGGCTCAGGTTGCAAAGCTGGGGACTTGGCTTCAGGGCAGAGGTTCTACAACCTGAATGACAGCTGGGTACCCATCGCTGCCTGGGACAAGAGGGTTCAGTGTTGCCTCTGGATTTGGGCGTAAAATGGATGCCAGCTCCATATACTTGCTCTTTCCCACGGCCAGTTTGGATGGGAACCTGACTACTGTGGGTGAAGGGTGTGAGTGCGTGAAGTCTGGGCATGTGGGAAAGTGTGGACGAGCAGGTGCGGGGGCTGTGGACGAGGCTGAGGGAGGATACGCTGCAGCTTCACGTTGTTGAAGAGCGGGCTCTCCTGAGCTTCCATCACCGTCATGCTGGCCTGTTTGTGCAGGCGGCAGAAGGACAGGACCAGCGAGCACCAAGCGGCCAGCTGCTTCTGCCGAGTGTCCACGTTCGGCTGTAACCTGCCGGGTGAAGGGGGTGGGGTGTAGAATTACGGGGAGTGAGAGGGCGCGAGGCAGCACTTGCCGGAGGCGCGTTTGGGGGAGAAAATGAGAGGCTGAGAGTGGTGGCGACCGAGTCCTTTCTCCCCCTCCCCGGATGAAGGGTCGGAGCTCAGCCCGGGGCCAGGGGAGGGGAGGGAGGCGCAACGGGGCTTCTCGGGGGCTGAGCCTCACGTAAAGAAGGGCGGGAAGCGATACTGCCACGGCCACTCGAAACTCATCGCCATCGTAGTAGCCCAGGAACCCGGAACCTCCCGGCAAGGGACTTCCGGTCTCCGCTTCCGCACGTCCGGGTAGAAAGCCCAGCAGAAAGGTTCCGGACCGGTCGTGGGAGAAAGGAACTGTCTAGGAAGGGATCTTCCTCTTCTGCAGTCTCTTGCCATTATCCTAAAAATCCTTTCCGTTTAGACCCTTTGGGGGTCCAACGACCCTTTCACAGGGGTCGCCTAAATACATCCTGCATATCAGATATTTACATGATGATTCATAACAGTAGCAAAATTACAGTTATGAAGTAGCAACGAAAATAATTTTATGGTTGGGGGTCACCATAACATGAGGAACTGTATTAAAGGGTCGCGGCATCAGGAAGGTTGAGAACCACTGGTTTAGAGCAAAAGGTCCCTGAGAAGTTTGGCTCAACCCCAGAGAAGGACAGTGACTTCCTCACAGCAGCTTAGTTTGTTCTCAGAACTGCAAATAGAACCCCAGGCCTCCAGACCCCAGCTTAAGATTGTGTCCACTATGCTGGGCTTCTTTCAGTAACAGCATTTGTGTCAAATGCCATTTGAGTTAAACGCCTCACATCTCCCAATCTCTTTCCATTCCTATGTCCTTTGACTCTACCTTTCTTCAGTCTCCTACAGCACCCGTGGGAACACGTTTGTAGCGTGTTTAGCTGGAAACGGCTCTGCTTTCACCGTTCAGAGCAGCCATCCTTGACCCCAGCCAGTTATTGCTGATCTCTCTCCCTTTCTCATCTTCCTCCTCTCAAGCCCCAACCCCTTTTGGTCGTGACTCCTTACCTAGACTAGACTACTCAATTCTGTCCCCTTGTCTACCTACCTGCTGGTCAGTTTCCAAACTAGATTGTTGGTCCCTGCCCACCCACACCCCCTTTTGGTGTCACTTGTTGGCAGGGGAGTACTCCTAGAAAAAAAAATCACCAGAACATGCTGACTGAGACCCAGATTCCTTGACTAACCTCATGACTGGACTCTCAGTGCAGCCCAGTGGCCCTTTATATCTTTTAAAATTGACTTTAGAGAGAGGGAGGGAGAGAGAGAAACAAACAAACAAACAAACAAACAAACACTGATTTGAGAGAGAAATATTGATCACTATACACCCTAACCAGGGACTGAACGTGCAACCTGGGTGTGTGCCCTGGCCAGGAACCTAGTCCACCACCTTTTGGTGTACAGGATGACATTCTAACCAACTGAGCCACACTAGTCAGGGTTGTCTCTTTTTTAAATAAGAGTTTATTTGAACCAAACTGACAACGTATGGTGGGGAACAAGCTCTCAGATGCTCCCAACCCTTTGTCTTTTAATGACTTCCTGTCACATCGCTCAAGGTAACTCTTCAAAGTTTTCCGCACTCATCAAGCCATGCCACCTGTCCCCATTTCCCTCCTCTCGGCGGAAGGTCCTCCCCTTCTATTTTATGAGATTGCAGCCACGAATGTGAGCTTATTAAACTTTCTTTCTCCATCTGTCAACACACTTGATTTGTCTCTCGAAAAGTCTTCTCTTTTTCTCTTTCCTTTTGGACTCAAAGGAAGAAATGCTGCTCTTCCTTTACAAGGTCAATCCTTTGGCATATCTTCTTGCCTCTCCTTTCCCACTTCCTCCAGGACTTATCTATGCATCATCTTCCCTCATGTCCTTTCCCCTCTTTCCTCTCTGCAGTCGACAAATATGCTGAGGTCATCCCTATTTGAAAATAAGTTGTGTCCTAATCTGAAAGAATACATGCATCCTTACGTTCATTACAGTGTTATTTACAATAGCCAATGTCTGGAAACAGCCCAAGTGCCCCCACAGTTTAATTCCCAGTTAGGGCATATGCCCAGGTTTCAGGCTCAATCCCTATTAAGGGGCATGTAGGAGGCAGCCAGTCAATGATTCTCTCTCATCATTGATATTTCTCTCTCTCTCTCTCCCCCCCCCCCTTTCCTCTCTAAAATCAATAAAAATATATTTTTTAAAGTATGTAGTGTCCTTGACTTTTTAAATTTCTTTTTTAAAAAATATATTTTATTGATTTTTCACAGAGAGGAAGGGAGAGGGACAGAGAGTTAGAAACATCGATGAGAGAGAAACACTGATCAGCTGCCTCCTGCACACTCTCCACTGGGGATGTGCCTGCAACCAAGGTACATGCCCTTGACTGGAATTGACCCTGGGACCCTTCAGTCCGCAGGCTGACGCTCCATCCACTGAGCCAAATCGGTTAGGGCTCACTCTCTCAATTTCTTGTCTGATCTCTAACATCTTCCTCACCCAAATCCATTCTTCATTGTGCACAATTTCTGGTTCACAGAAGTACCCAACAAATATTTGTTGAATGAACAAATGAGCTTTGCAATTGATAATGTTTTTTCAAAGGGCACCATCTCCTTTGCTTCCAGGGCACTACTTTATCCTTGGTCTGCTACTGTCTCTCTGATCTTTCCCTTTGTCTCCTTTTCCCCCTCATTCTTTATTTATGGGTGTTTCCCAAGAACCTAACTTCAGTCTTCTTTTTCAGTACACCTTCTCTTAAAACTCTCATCCCTCTCATGGATTTATATGATATTTCTGTGCAGAAAGCTCTTAAACCTGTTTCCAGCTCCACCCTCTTCTACCACCACCATCACCACTCCCATTTCTAACTCACTGTGGGATATTACAGCTTGTTCCATTGTTACCTCATATTGCACATCCTTTTCTTCAGGCTACCTCCTCCTGCTAATGGCCCTTTTCTGTTCTTCTATCATTGTCCAAGTACTCAGGTTCAAAGCCTGAGTCAGCTCTAGTCTCTCTGTCTGTCATCTACTTCATAACCAGATCCTGTTGATTCCCTCCCCTGTTTTAATCATTTCTCCTACTTTTTAATTACTTTTCATTTCCCCATTTACCACACTTTTGGTCCATGTCCTATTTTTCTCAAGACTGGATTATTACAGTAGTTTCTAATTCATCTCCCTTTCTACTCTCTCCTCTAGCGGAATGCACTCCACCTACCTTCAATTCATGTAGCAACTCTACAATCACCCTCCTGTGATCACAACTCTGTTAAATGTGACCCTTCCTTCCTTTGCTCTCATACAAACATTTGGCTTGTATTCTTTGCATGACTCTCATCACACACTCCATTGTTTTTGTTTATTTGCACATGTCCACTCCCCTACTAGATAAAAGCCATTGAAGGCAGAAACCAAGTCTTAGCTAACTTCCTTTTTCAGCACAATGTACCATAGAGTGTCTTACACAAGCATGCCTTTGATGTATGTCAGCAAATTGCATGAAGGCAAATACGGGCCAAGAAAAGCATAGATATATCCTTGGAGGAGACATATACATTCATGGAAACAGCAAAGATTTATGTCAGGTGAAAACTCAAAATGTCCAAGGGAACAGGTGTGTCTCTAGAGAGACAGATATGTCCTGAAAGGAGAAGTGTGTTTCAGAGAATGAACAGATACATTCCAGAAACCATACATGTATGTATCTATGGAATAGACAGGCATGTCTAGGAAATGGATATGTATATTCTCAGGGAGGCAGATATTTCAACAAGGAGTGAAGGAAGTTCCTGAAGAGGCTTTAGATGCCACAGGAATAAACAGGCGTCTTTATGGAGAGCAAAGTTGTTCTCTAGGTATTTTTGATGACTTTTCTTCCAAGGAAAATTGGAAGTGAAGGTTCTCTGGTGAAAACTGAGCCTCACTGCCCAGGGGACCTACAAGAGTGTCCATATATGCCTTGACCGGTTTGGCTCAGTGACTAGAGCCTCGGCCTGCAGACTGAAGGGTCCCGGGTTCGATTCCAGTCAAGGGCATGTGCCTTAGTTTCAGGCACATCCCAAGTGGAGGTTTGTGGGAGGCAGCTGATCGATGTTTCTAACTTTCCATCCCTCCCCTCCTCTCTGTAAAAAAAATCAATAAAATATATTTTTAAAAATGCTTAAAAAAAAGTGTCCATATGCCAAAATGTTGAGTCAGAGACTAAATATGTCCCCAGAAAGTGGTGTGGATAAAAAGGGATGCTGTAATAAATCATAAATTCCTCACTGGGCAGGTCATGGTGGGTGGTCACACCCTAGGCATATAAATTTCTTGCCTTAAGCAAGCCTGGCCCATTGTTTTTGTGCATCCAGGTTAGCACACCTTTGAAAATGCCTCCTTCCAAACCCCTCCTTCTAAGATGTACTCACCCTCACCTTGCTTTCTACCACCTTCGCATAATCTTCCTTAAATCCCCTCCTTAATTTCAAATGTATGAAAGAAACAGCAAAGCTGTTATTCTTCAGAGTATTTGAGAGCTTGCCGATGGTATATGTCATCAGTTTTGGCTCAAATAAACTTGATCAAACTTTATTTTTATTTATTTTTTAGATATATTTTTTATTTTATCTCTCCCCCCGAGTACATTCTTATTGATTTCAGAGAGGAAGGGAGAGGGAGAGAGAGACAGAAACATCAATATGAGAGAGAATCATCCTCCCACACGCCCACAACTCGCAACTTGGGCTCAAGCCCTTGACTGGAATTGAACTCGGGACCCTTCAATCCGAAGACTGACACTCTAGCCACTGAGCCAAACCAGCCAGGGCTAAACTTTATTTTTATTGTTCACACTCTTACAGATGTCCCCCATTTCTCCTCTCTTGCCCACTTCCACCCAGCCCCACCACCCTTCAAAGAAACTCTTTTAAAAATTCTCCACAGGTTTGGACATTTCTTATGTCGACAGTGGGCAAGTGTCTTAAGGGAGCCCAAGTATGACTCAGGAAGCCGATAGTACTAGTGTTTGCTATGGAGATGACAGGTCTCTGACCTCAGGGTCCAATCTCCTAAGTTTTGAGCTTCGTCCACCACACATCCATCTTCTGCTTTTTGGTTTAGTGGACACCAGGGGGCAGTGTGCAGCCAGGCTGTAGGCCACACCCCCAGGGTCCAGGACACTGTAGGATGAGGGCCAGGGACCTGGAGGGGGGATCCCCCACTGCCTTTACCCTCAATCCTGACTGAGGTCCTTAGGGGGGGACTCCAGTTAGTCAGATCAGGGTTCCTATTCGAAATCTCTAGAAGTGAACTGAAACATGAAAGGGGAAAATTCAGAACTCCTGGGTGGCCCCCCCCTTCCTTCTGGTAGGAGTCACAGCCCAGAGTCCTCCCTCGCCCCTCCCCCCTCACCTCCCCAGCGGCTGTCCAGCCCGGAAGGGAGTCTTTTCCTGCACGCTTCCTGGAGCTGGGTTTGGATAGAGGCAGGAAAGGCCCCACCTTTGGAGGGAAGAATGTAGGAGTGCAGCCTTCAGGTGGTGGTGGGTAGGGGGCAGCCTGCGGAGGACTGTGGGGGCAGGTAAGTAAACAAAACAGTGGGGCTCTCAGATTCTGGTGGCTCTGTTGCCCAGAGCTGGAGGCCTGTGGAAATGACAGGTTCTGGGAAGAGTACAGGCCCCACTGGGATAGGGAGGAGGACGTTGTACAAAAGAAACCTTTTATTTTGAAAATTACAAAACTGGTGCCATGACCCCACCCAGCTCCACTCCCCCAATCTCAGGCTCTGTGTGCAGTGAGGCGAGAGAAGGGGACTGGGAGACAGGGAGGGAGACCTGGGGGGGTGGCAGGGAAGGGAGGGGTGCCTGCTGAGAAACTTATGCCACCTTAGGCCCGAGCTTCGCTGTCTTTACTCTTCCACACCACAAGGGTGACCAGGAACGGGATGAGGCAGATGGGGGCTATGATCATGGCCAGGAGCACATCCTCTGGGGGGTCTGAGAAGGTGGTCTGCGCCAGGGTGCAGTTGGCAAAGTGGGTCTGGTGAGTCTTAAAGATGATCTGTTCCGCCGAGGGATTGGGGAAGCCCAGGTCAAAGTGTTCTGCTTCCCTTTCCAAGCATTCCTGCAGGTTGCTGTAAGGCCTGGGGGCAGGAGAGGACTAGCATGAGGGAGGGATTGGGCCCATGGAGAGGAGTGCCCCCCATTTTCCCAAGACCCACCCACAAGGAGCAGGCCCCCCCCCCAACCCCTGGCCCAAGCCACCCTCCAGCACAGCCCTTACCTGCTAATGACGGCCCAGTCGCACCAGTCTTCTTTGATATCGTCCATAGTAAGCTGGTAGACCTCCCAGCAAAATGAAATGCTCTCATCGTACATCACCATTTTCCCTGTGGGCACTAAGACCGCTCATTGACCACACCCTGCCCTTCCCTCCAAGCCCTCTGGCCCAGGTCCTTCCCTGCAGGAGCCCCTGTCCCTGTCTTTAAACATAGAAACTGCCCGGACATCCTCAGAACATTTCCCAAACAAGACCCTTCTGGCTAAGGGAAGATGTTAGTGCCTTCCACGCACACAGCCCTTCCCAGACTGGCAGGAGTTTCCACAGCCCCTTTTTTCTGGGGTCTTCTAACCCCGCTGTGAAGTGGCCAGCTTGGGGGGCCCGCCTGGTGGGAAAGGACCCCTCCCCACGAACTTGCCTCTCCTCTTGCCCCTGGACACGGTCCACAGCTGCTGACCACTCACCTTCCGACTCCAGGCTGCCCGGGGTGGTAAGAAGCTGAGCCACGGAGCCCTGGGGCTTCAGGGTGGCTGTGGGCAGAAATGGGCGAGGAGGTGGAATGTTGGGTCTGGGCAGCGGAGCGTGGAGGGCGGGTGTGAGCCGGAGGCTAAGACCCTTGGAAGTCAGAGCCAATCCCCGAAGAGGAGGAGGCACGATGCACGCACGGGGTGCCTCCGTGCCCAGCAGAGAGGGGCTGGGACCAGCTCCTTCCCGCCGCATTCAGACCCCAAACACCTTCCCTTCTCGCCACCCCAGACCTGCCACGATCGCTCCGCCGGGCCCCCGCCCCGGGTTCCCCCAAGTGACCGAGGTGGGGCTAGGGACAGACCGAAGGACAGCGCTGTCCGCACCCACAGCCTCGGGCCCGCTCTGGCCTCGGCCGTCCAGCCCCCGCCCCTCCCTCGCGGGTCTCCCGCGCGCCCACCCCCGCCCCGGCGCTGCGCTCACCGCCCAGCAGGAGGAGGAGGCTGAAGGCGGTGGGTCGCCCCGCGCTGGGCGCCGGGGTCCGCGGGCCGCCGGCCGCGAGCTCCGCCCGGAGCGAGGCCATCGCGCGGAGAGCAGGCGAGGAGGGGCTGGCGCGGCGCCGGGCCCGGGCGGGGGCGCCTATATCCCCGGCCCCAGTCGCAGGAAGCCGCGCCGCTTCCTCGCAGGGGCAGGGACAGCGGCGGCCACGTGGGGGGCGGGGGCGACGCCAGGGCCGGCGGGCTGGAGGGGGAGTCGCAGGCTCACCCGGCCCTGGCGCCGCCCGCTGCCCCCGCCTCGCGGGCCATGGCCCACCCTTTCTTGCAGCGCACCCCGCGGGGCTGGACAGCTCCCCTCGTAACCCCAGAACCGGGACCCATTGCCCGCTCTCGGTCTCGGGGCGCCCAGCATCCGCTCCGGGACTCCGGTTGTCCCATCTCTTTCGAGGGGAGGTGGGCAGGGGCGGAGGCGGGGTGGAGAGCGAGCTGCCCTCCGGGACTGGGTTGGAGACGAGGGAGGGGTCTGGGAACTCAGCTGAGGCCGGCGGTTCAGGGCTGTCCTGGGCCGCGGGGGGGAGCCGCGCCTGGAGCTGGACTCCGTTCCCAGTTTCCCTTGGAATCCCCGTGGATGTCAGCCCGCCTGCCAAAACCGGGGAGGGGAAAGCCGGCCCTCCCGAGTGGGTAGAAGGCCCGGGAATAGAGATGGAGGGGAAACCAACGTCTCAATACCCTCCCTTCGAAGGACCTCCTGGCGCCTAGATTGGGGAGAGGGGCAAGATTGAGAGGACTGTGTCGCCAGGCAGAATGTGGCCACCACTCCTCAGGACCAAGGTTGTGAGAAGGGAGGGGGTTAGAACCTACGATGTGTGGCTTCATTCGTGAGATGGGAACATGGAGGGGAATGCGCCCAGAACTTGGCGTTCGGAAGCTCTCTGTCCCATTCTATCGCTCCACTCCCCTGGAATTATTTCAGTTACCTTCACGCATTCCTAGCGTCCCCCCTTCCATCCCCCCACCCCTGTGAAATTACCCTCTTCACTGCACTAGTGAGGATGACATCTGTGAAAGGGCATTGCAGGCACTCAAGTAGATACTGGTTTCCTTTCCCAAGGACTTGCCTAAGGTCACATGCTGGCAGGAGCATGGTGATTCTGGGCCCCAGGGGCCTTGCTTTCTGCCACACCACAGCTGTCTCTGTGTCCTGGGCCAGAGCTTCATTGGCCTGAGGCAGTGGAGGAGCCCAGGAGCTGACTCGGCTATGATGTTCAACTCCAGACACAGCTGTCAGCACTGAGCTTTCCTAAATTACTCCCAGACACTGACCCTTGGACTCAGCTGCTGCTATTGTCCAAATTTACTCATCCCTGCCTCACACAGATTACCCTTCACATCTGACTTCAAAATCTTCCTCTCAGGGTCATAGACTCCAGAATCCTGGCCACTGATAACCTGTGGCCCTCCTCCAGGGCTAGGGTCAAGAGGTTGCTTTAGGAAGAGATTCAGAGGGAGAGGGGAGGTGGCCTACTAGGCAGGAACCCCGAAGCCCTCCTGCGGAGGGTCATCCTCTGCAAGGTGCAGAAAAAAGCCAGGCACCTCAGAGCCACTTCAGGCCAGGGACAAAATCCATTCCTTCCCTCCCACCTGTGATTGCCCTTGAAAGAAAAGAAAGAAAGAAAGAAAGAGAGAGAGAGAGAGAGAGAGAGAGAGAGAGAGAGAGAGAGAGAGAGAGAGAAAGAAAGAAAGAAAGAAAGAAAGAAAGAAAGAAAGAAAGAAAGAAAGAAAACATGGGCAAGAGGGAAATTCTGAATGATACGATGGAATTAGGGAGCAAAAAGGGGCAGAAAGCAAAACCATTCATTTCCACTGGGCTGGGGTCAGAAGAAGCACCTGAGCCCACTGTGATCAGAACTGGAGCTGGGTCCTAGCTGGCTTAGCTCAGTGGATAGAGCGTCAGCCTGTGGACTGAAGGGTCCCAGGTTCGATTCCAGCCAAGGGCACATGCCTGGGTTGCAGGCTCAATCCTCAGTAGGAGATGTGCAGGAGGCAGCCGATCAATGATTCTCTCATCATTGATGTTTTTATCTCTCTCTCCTTCTCCCTTCCTCTCTGAAATCAATAAAGAAATATATATCTATATCTATCTATATATATATATATATATTTAAAAAGTTCTTTAAAAAAAAAAAAAGAACTGGAATTGGGATCAAGATTAAACTTGTCAAAAGTAAATATTGGGCCCTAACCGGTTTGGCTCAGTGAATAGAGCGTCAGCCTGTGGACTGAAGGGTCCCAGGTTCGATTCCGGTCAAGGGCATGTACCTTGGTTGCAGGCACATCCCCAGTAGGGAGTGTGCAGGAGGCAGCTGATCGATGTTTCTCTCTCATTAATGTTTCTACGCTCTAACCCTCTCCCTTCTCTGAAAAAAAATCAATAATATATATATTTTTTAAAGTAAATCTTGAGTTTTAAATAGAGCAGCATGGTATAATGGATTAAAACAAAGTAACATTGGTTAGCGTTCTGAAAGCCTCCGTCTCACTGTGTAACCTTGGGAAGGCCATGTCTTTGGAGCTCAACATTTTCAAATACAAAATGACCCTAGAATCAAAAGGGAATACACAGGTGACTTGGCAGAAAGTGTGATTCTTAGCCTAGAGTTGGGGTTAAGCTTGCGTCAGGATTGAAGACCTCCAAAGGAGAACTTGTAGCAGTCATTCCCGAATATGGAAGTCAAACCCTCCCGTTGCAGAGTCTGGGAATTTTTTTCTCCTCCTGATTTTCCTCTTCCCACTTTTTCTTACCAGTTAGACGTTTGGATGTTTTCATTGACCCCTGGGAACATCCTGGTAACTTGGGGTCAGCTATGAGCATCCTTTGGTGCTGAACTGAGACTGGAGACCTCGCTGTCATCTTCCAAGTTGCCATAGGAGATAGTCCCATGTTCTGTGGCAAAGGGACAGAGAGGAGCTTCATCTGGGACAGGTTCTTCCATGGGAGTCCCATTTTCCATCCCTAAAATCCCTTACCTTTCTTTTCTAAGCCCATTTCTGCTTTAAAAGGTATCATTTTTTTGCTATAAAAATATACTTTTAATTGCAAGTAATACATAAGTGTATACTTGTTACAAAATATTTTTTTTCTTTCAAATTATTCAAATAACCTGGCAGTGAGTCAAAATATGAAAAGAAGATTCAAGCTTGCTCCCTTTAAGGGGGGGTGCTGCCATGATTGCCTCGCACAAGCATTACCAAAGGCAGTGGTGACAACAGATTCCAAAGAGCATGGTGGTTAAGAAGGCTTCAAGGCTCACAGACCGAAGAACCTGGTCTTGGAAAGTTTCAGAGGGTAGCAGGAGACAGGAGAAACATCAAATTCAAGGGACCCTCAAAGGACAGGACTGGGTTTCTGGGTCATCAGCACCTTGAAATGTTTCTTGACTTGACTCAGTGTGGAGAGTATTTGTTGCTTGGGGAGAACCTAGCAGGATGGGCTGGGCAGACAGTATGTTGTCCCATAAGGTCAAACTTCTTTGGACAGAGACCCAGTCTCCCTTTTGTTCAGGTAATACTGGAAAAATAAGATCACACTGAAGCTAGAGTTTCCTATTCTGTCTGCAGCTCAGTCTCTGTTGCAAAATATTTAAACACAGAAAACTTTATAACCCCATTCCTTTCTCACTCACCTCCCCATATATTTTGCACTTTAAAAAAAAAGCGTAAAGAGGATTTGATATCCCTGTTGTTCACGGATATTTTTTTCTTTTTTTGTTAATCCTCACCTGAGGATATTTTTTCCCATTGATTTTTAGAGAGCGGAAGGGAGGAGGGAAGACACACAGAGAGAAACATCGATGTAAGAGAGACACATTGATTAATTGCCTCCCACATGCACCCGACCAGGGATCAAGCCTACAACTGAAGTGGATGCTCTTGCCAGGAATAGAACCCGCAACACTTTGGTCCGAGGGCCACTCTAACCACTGAGTAAAACTGGCCAGGGCAGCAGCAGCGGCGGCGGCTTCTTCTTCTTCTTCCTTAATATGTCTTGGATATCTTTCCATGATGCCATATATATATATATATATATATATATATATATATATATATATATGCCACTTTTTCTTTTAATTGTTGCATAGTATTGTTTTTAGTCTTTTTTCTTCTTATATCCAGTGAAGTCTGGTCTTTAAGTTCCTTATACACTCCCTTATTCCTCTGTTCCTACCCCACATACATCCCTAGTGGTTGGGAAGGGAGGAATGTGGTTCTCGTCCAAGTGAACTTTAACCTGAGATTTCTGACCTGGGTAAGGATCCTACTCTCATATGTATTTCCCTTCTTTTTAAAAAAAATTATTTTATTGATTTTTTACAAAGAGGCAGAGAGAGAGATAGAGAGTTAGAAACATCGATGAGAGAGAAACATCAATCAGCTGCCTCCTGCACACTCCCCACTGAGGATGTGCCCGCAACCAAGGTACATGCCCCTGACCCTTGAGCCCGCAGGCCTACACTCTATCCACTGAGCCAAACCGGTCAGGGCTGTATTTCCCTTCTTATTACAGGCTAAGGGGCATCCTGCCTGGAGCAGGGGGAGAGATGACTCAGTCCTTAGAAGAAGTGCCATTTCTCATCCTCAGCCTCCC